>BQNB010032508.1:0-53113 GCA_026074375.1 Tanacetum coccineum | reverse complement strand
GTATTTTACATATTATTCAGGAAAAAGTAGTGGCACCTTCACAATTCAAGGAATGTAGTGGCACGGAGGACATTGATGGAAAAAGAAAAGTAGTTATAGTTAAAGTTTTAACCTTGTTCTCTATAACCATGGCTCTGATACCATTCTGTAACACCCCCATTTTTATAATATAGCAGCGGAAGCTAAGGTATTACTTCATAGTACAACAGTCACAATCATAGAAAACGACTCAAAAGAGATGTTTTTAAAAGATACGTTATCATTCATTAAAATTAGAGTTTTACAAAGGCGGGTCCCAAAATCTAAAAACATAAAATGGGAATGATAACAAGTTTTAGTCATCTTCAAGTCCATGCCACTCCATGCCATAAGTTGCTCAATTACCCGAGATAAACATGCATAAAAAGGGACAACACAAAGGTTGAGTGAAATTCATAGGTTTGAAATGTAATAGTTGAATACAAGTTATCATAATGGAAAATTCGCATTGCATGGACAATTATCATGGAAATATTATTATTGCATTGAGTACAATTTATTTATAGAAAAACAG
Organism: Tanacetum coccineum; assembly: GCA_026074375.1. Taxonomy (NCBI): domain Eukaryota; kingdom Viridiplantae; phylum Streptophyta; class Magnoliopsida; order Asterales; family Asteraceae; genus Tanacetum; species Tanacetum coccineum. The sequence continues at coordinate 52,560 of BQNB010032508.1, read as the reverse complement.
TATTATTGTCCTTAGTTCATGAATCACGTATATAAACTTAATAGAACTAGAAGCCTCTACTCGAGACATAGTAGGAGTCACTATTAAAAGAGATACTAGGAGCTATTATCCAAAGAGATATTGGGAGATATTACCCAAAGAGATATTGGGAGATACTACCCAAAAAGATATTGGGAGATACTACCCAAAGAGATATTGGGAGATATTACCCAAAGAGATATTGGGAGTCATTACCCGAAGACATATTTCCATGTACTTAGGCAATAATATATCAGGATAGCATATAGTTTAGAAAACACTTGTATTCATGGTTTATAGCAGGTATTACAGGTTTATAAAGTATTTAAAAGATTGAAATGTGAGGTTATGAACTCATTAAGTCTTTGAAAAGTAATCACATTGTTATAAGATAAACGAGTATGTAAAAGAGTTTGTAACAAGCATGTATCCCCCTCGCGGGTTTATAAAACATGTAAATAAGTAAAGGCGAGGTTATGAACTTCACCTGATAGGTAGTTGTAATAAATATTCCAAAATGAAAGCTGACGACCTTATCACAATCTTAACAGGGAAGGTTGATATAGCAAAATGATAGTAAACAGCCACGTCACGCAACCTGAGTAAATATGTCAAGTCTTAGGAAGATTGTATTCTAGAACTTTGGTTCTAAGAGTTTAATATTGTTATGAGTTTGATTGGAAAGTTTGGAATTATTGTATCACCGTTCGGGCCATCATAATTCAGAGGTCATTCAGTAAACGTTTGAGGAGCTAGGGCACTTTAAATCGTAAACCCAACAACTCAGTCAGAACGTAATACCAAGATGAAACCCCTTAATATGAAGCTCCCTAGTATTGTGATACGATATAATCGGTTTTAAGCGTTTTGATCAATATCTGGAAATGATAAGCACGACAAGCGTTAATTAAAGTTATGTCTTATAATGTTTTGAACATATTTTTATACTTTTTCAAAATGTTACATTTTAGACCCTTAAGAATGAAAAATGGCAAAATATACCCTTGGAGTTTGCACTTTTACGAGTTTAGTCCTTCAAGTTTAAAAGATGTACACAGTAAACCTTGCAATTTGGAAAGTAACATAATAGACCCCTATAGTTATAACTTTGATAAAATGACATTTTTAGTCCTTTTAGTTATAAGTTTCAGAAAGTTACGATATATACCCCTTGCATGAAAATGATTTACAAAACAAGTCCGAATTGCCATGCAAGCTTATTTTAACATTCTAAAAGACTTTTGCAGGTTATAGCTTATTAATATAAGCTAAAATATGAAGGTTTAACTTAACAAAAGTTTAAAATAACGATTCGTTAAGCTAGAAATCAAAACGGGTCGAATTAGGGTTTTATAATGAAAACGAGTAGGTTTTTAATTCAAATTCCTTCAAGACTTGATAAAGTGGTTATAATAACATTAGTTAAGCATGTTAGGATAGATTATAAAAACATTTTATCATATTAGCTCATAGATTCAATAAAAACATGAAATTAGGGTTTTGGATCAAAATAGGAAATGAGCATGAATTGAGTTATAAAACTTTAACAAGAGTTTATTTAGGATCATATGAACATTATAATAGTGTAGGAGTAGGTATGATGATCATAGAACCTGGGTTTGAGCTTATAGCTTGACAACGGGTTGAAATCGGGACTTTTAGCTTTGTACGCCTAGAATAACGACTCCCAGGCTTCTTTTCTTGGTTTCTTTTGCTTCACTTATGTTCTTGAGACTTCTTAGGACCTCTTAGGATCTTATTTGAGCAAAGGATTGCTGCTATTAAGGGTTATAGAGGAGGAAGTGGGGGATGAGTTAGAATGAAGGTTTTAGGGTCCTATTTATACTCTAAATGAGGTTGGAGGCCAAGGGATACTTTGTGACCAGGTTAGGACATGTATGAGGGCTATAAGGTGATGAGGTGAAGCTACATGATGAGTCTTGAGGTCTAGAGGTGGTAGGATTACAAGGTGGAAGTTGGTTTGTGGTGGTTTTGAATTCGGCAAGCCTTAAGGAGCAAGGGAGGAGATGTGATTGATTTATAGCCAAGAAATGAGATAAAGGACCTTGTAAGATGCTTAGGAGGTAGAGGTGCTTGTCATTGAGGTGCTTATTTGCAAGATAAGTTTTAAAATGGATCAATTTGCAAAGAATAAGGTTGCTGGTTCATTAGAGCTCGTTTATGGTTTTTATGTTTGAATTTAGAGTGTATTGATGATATAATGATAGATTAATGATCACAAGACTCGTATTAAGTGTTTACAACAAGATTGGATTGGTGGTTCGGGTTTAAAATAGGTGAAAACGAGTAAACGGGTCTAAAGTCAAATTAGGGCACATTTAGGGTTTCTTGGATTTATTTCGTGTATAATTGAGATGAAATGATGAAATGATGAGAGAATATGATTAATAATGTTGTAAATTAAGTTATTACAACTTATTTGAGTGTTGGTGGAAGTTTAAAATGGATAAATATTGAGAAATGGGTCATGGTTTAGTATTTTCCTCGGGTTAGGGTTTCTAGGTTTTATTTCATGAAATCTTATGAAATGAGGATGATCATGGAATGTAAATGAAGTATATGACTTACTTGTAACTTATACTTGATATATTGTACAAGATTGTTTAGGAAAACGGAGATAAAACGGCTATTTTGAATATCATGCATTAATGACTTATACATTGTGCTTTAAAGGACTTGTACCTTATTTTGGAGGGAAGATGTATTCAAATGAGATGTTATATTACTTGTACATATGCTTTAGTAGCTTGTGCATTAACTTTAGATATTAACTTCTCATGAAATTAGGGTTTTAGAGGTATATGATAACGGTTTAAAGCTCGTCTTGATATAATGTTGCAAATAGTATATTATATGAGTAATGTACTTTTTAATAATGATATTAAGATATTGACTTGATATGTTATGATGTTTGCTTGACATATAAATAGATATAGATGGTATAGGTAGGTTGCGTGAGCTCGGCTACTTTAGTTATGCAAGTTACATTGCATATTGAGATATTGGCAATGCAAGTAATGTAATAAAGCGAAAAATTTCCCTGTACAATTGTGATCATGGTAAAATAGGTTGATTTTGCATTTGTTGAAAATTTTAGGTTGTTATAAGTTGAAGTCCTTAGTTTTGATGGACCGGAGCCTCAACCTTTATTCAGTAGTCCATCCTTAGATGTAGACGTAATAGGCCTCGAACTACCCATCAATCCACATAGTCTAGATAGTTCTAGGATAAATGTAGTAGATTATTTAACAACTCAAACATCGCCTTCACCTCACGTGGCAAATTCCTATCCTAAGGGTGTGTATAGTTATAATAACCCATGTATAGATGACCCTAAAAGACATTATGGATTTAAACCTGGTTTATTAGGAAAAAGTGTATCCCTATGTGTTGATATTTCAAATTGGGAGATGTTTGATGATGATTGAGGATTAGAATCTAAAGAAGTTTCTCCTCTAGGAGAAGAACATAGTTTATTTAATAGGCCAAATGAAGTAGAGAGAGGTAGAATTCTAGAAGCACACCGTTTAGAGTCTATTCTTCAACAACAAATTTCTTAACGTATAGATCCTTCTCATCACGATGGTATGTACCGTTACTATCACCCGCACAATAACTCCACTATGATTTTAAGGAGTGTCCTCCCCGTAATCTTGGGCTATCATCAAGGGCTTGAGTGTATTTCGGTGTGTTGTGTGATCTACAAAATAAGATTGTGTGTGTTGCGCTCGCGACTTTATACCCCCACTCCGCGCAAGCTCTGAGTGTTATCTTCTCTCAACCCACACAACGCTTCGCGCTCGAGCTCACCTCGATCTGTTCGCAATTATTCTCTTTAGTAGGAGTGAGGGTAGTGTTTGTTTGTTGAAGTGTCTTATTCGCGGTGGTATATTCGATGCGTTGTAGATTGTTTTTATGCCTTCGTGATTACTGATTTCCATCGCAGAAAGTAGGTTTGTATGACGAAAATGTGAATCTAAGTGTATCGAGAATCTTGAGTTGGCTTTTGAGATCGTATAATGTACACAACACACGCAAGATAATATACTTGTTTAACCCACACCGCCGCGCACCTAGTTTATATTGAGCAGAGTTGTATGGGGTTGAGTGGGGAGAGTTAGACTTGTCACACTCCCGTTCTCGGTACTCCCAAATATCTCCGCTTGGGACTTCGTGTCTAGATAGAGACGAACCTTATCGCCATAAGAGAGCACTCGATATCCGCAGAAGAGGATTATCTGCATGTGAAAGGATAAGAACGAGGCGCTAGAATATAGAGTGCAAATCGTGACGGTTTAATATGAAATAAAAAAAAGACTCAATAAAAGGGAGTGTGAAATACTAGCAAGACAATCACAAAATCAAAAAGGTGATAGGTAGATATTTGATGAAAGAGATGAGGAACAAATATACAAATGGGAACTTAGCTTGGCGATTGTGCAGATGTAAGGGTAGGGTTAGTTTATCTTTTAGCTGCGCTGACTTGAGAAGCTCAGCAGAAAAGAGATTTTGTGTATGATGTCGTGTTCGCAGCGGCATGCGTCGGGGCTCGTTTGATTTGCGTGTTGTAACTCGATTTATTAGTGTGCAGTATATCTACTTGAGCCCTAGTCACCGAGAGTAACTCAGCTGTGACGGGCGACAAGTGTGTTGCGATATAGTGAGAAGTGCGTGTTCGCTGATATATGTCTTGCTCATATTAAGGTGTCTAGAAATAAACACTCTTTCACTGTGTTTTAGCATACTGTTTTTCATGTGAAGAATTACGTGTCAAGTATGACTATTGCATATCTTATATGTGAGCATATCGAAGTAGATTATGTGTGTAATCGCAGATCTAAAGAGTCGCGGCTTCGAGATGAGACCGCGAATAACGCGTCTTTGTCAATTCTGTTTACTGTGACATATACAATAATGTCAGTTAACTATGTTGCTGTGTATGACGTGTCAAAGAACTTATATCGAGTGTGACAAAGGCCCCCATATATAGAGATCTGTATTGATAACGCTTAGCTAGTTTAGTGCTGTGCTATGTAGGTATGTCTCGTTGTCTTGTTAGTGGCATGATCGCACGTTAATTTGATGGATAGATAAAAAGCGCATCGCTGCTGAAATTCTTAGGAGAAAAGTAGTGTTCTCCACTTGGAGGATATTGACATTCGTGATGAGAATCCGAGATTGTGAATTTTGATCGAAGGTTGAATGGCGTAATTGTGATGTGCGTTTGCTCTTTGTTTATTGAGGTTAAGTCATTACATGTGGATTAATGTATATTAAGTTTGTCGTTCCCTGTGTTTGCGTGTGTCCTTTCTCTCTCAGTTTGTTTGGCGGTTGTTCTTACGGGATATTGCTGTGAGATGATTTGCTGTGTTTTTGTTTTTCAATGTTATCTTGGGTGGAGGGGTTTTGGTGGGTAGATTTAGGGAAATTAGTGACATCGCTGTTCGACTATGGTGTTCAGGGATTTCGCGTCTTGGGTAGCAGCTCTATGTGTTTATGGCTTTCTTCTTTTATCAATGTGTGTTGATTATTTATAGTATTTTTCGTTTTTCTATATTTTTGTTTTTGTAAGTATTTTTTTTTTGTTTTAAGCCCATTCTTTTGGTTCTCCGTAGTTTCTAGAACATTTTTCTGTTTCATTCTGTGTTGTCTAGTTTTTTATATCCTGTTTGTAACATTAATGCACTGTTGACAGTAACCACATTGGTATCTATTTAGGATCATAGAACAGATTTTAGCATCTATTATGATGTATTAATAATTGATATAACTTATTTTACACAGATTTTTATCTTTTAACAAGTCCTAGAATTCTTATGTTGTTTCGCCTATGTTCGATCTTGGTCTTTATACAAGGTCTATGTACACTGTTCTGTATCTTAAAGTCTAAGGGTGGTCTGACAGGTATTATCCCTCAATTAGAGCATGTAATGGTGTTAAGCGTCAGGTGTGGGTATTTGTCTGTGTTAAAGATGTAGAGTGTAAGGACGGTGGGTAGAGAGTTAGGTGTTTGGATGGGTTTTGTTTGGGGATGAGGGTGGTTTGTAGATTGTTAGGGGAGAGGGGGACTACGGCGCATTTGTGCATTGGCATTAGACTTGTGGCGGTTGTTCTACGATGTGTGGCTGATAATGAAGTTAAGTTGGGTCCGTTGTGTGGGTTAGTGTTGGTTCGTTATTGCTCTTTCGACTTAGGGGGTATGTTCTGTTTTTTTTATGTTTGTGGGTTTGGGGTCGTTTTTGTATGGTGTTGGATGTCAGGGTTGTTGGCTGTAGCGATCATATTCTGTAATTTGTTTTAGGTGTATTGGTTGCGGTTTGGGAGGTTGAAGCTTTTCTGTGGTTAATGGTGGATGTATTGAGTATATTGTTTGGTTTGTGTTTGTGTGGTGTTTTTTTTTGGTGTCTAACTAAGCGGGTGGTTGTTGTGTCTGCGCATTTTTGATGAGTTTCTATAATTGGGTTTGTGTTGGTCACTTGTTTTGTTTGTGGTGGTTGTAGGTGTTTGCGCGTGGTGGATTCGTATTTGCGAGTAGTTTTTGAGGTATTGGTGTGTCAAGTATAGGGTGTTATGTAAGGTTGGGGTGTTGTGGGTTTGACGCTTGGGTTGTCTTCAGGTGACTGATAGTGATCTTTGTTATGCTTGCGGCTTTCTTTATATGAGCGTTATTGTGTGGGTTTATGGTTGTTGTGTTGTCGTGTTATTTTTTGTGTATTTTTTTTTTTCCCAGGTTGGTTGCTTGTGGTTGGTATGTATTTTTTCTATGTACGTTCTGTTGTTTGTGTTTTGTCTTTTCTAATTAATTCCTTTCCTTTTTGTGTTAACAATTAATTACTTTAAATTTATATTTATATTTCCTGATAATGATCAAGTTAAATAAAATTAATATACAAATAAAAAAGAAATTTTATTATAATAATACTAGACATAAATGTTTTTTTTGTCTAAGAGAATAATATTTACAAAATATCTAAATTAAACCTATCACACAGAATCATTCATTTCAAGAAATAAAATACGAAATAAATGGTTACATAAGTCTAAAACAATTGTCATTCAAAATAAAGTCTCATACACCGTAGGCTGAACCTCAAATTTGGCTTTTTATTAGTGTCTACTTAAGAAATGGCACCATTATAGTCAATGTAACTAGAAAGGCTGTCGTTATAGAAAAGAATTGAAAACCAATCTCATTTGAACCATATACCTTTGGGGTGTCTCTTTATGGCACAAAACAGTCAGAAAAATTAAGCAATACATTATTAAACCTCAGTCCTTTAGGTTAGGCTACTGAACATCGGCCACGCTCTTCCCGACACGATTTTGGCCAGCAAAACATATTTCGACTTCGGGAAATTTTATATATTGTAAAATCGTGCAACTTTTATTCTCGAAGCCAATCGATATGCGAAAGTCGAGACAAGAGGTGTTATCTCCGTATTGAGACCCGGATGCTCTGACCCTTTTATGAATACGTTCCAACATCGGCCACGCCTCCGACACGCTTGAAGTAATCTGGGCCAGATATAGACGTATTATATTTTGTTTGTATTTTTATTGCCAAATTAAGTTTTTCCTGATGTGTACTCATTCCTAATCTACAAATAGGACTAATCAGAAAAACTTCTATAGCTTAGTTATTAACCAAAAAACCATACAACTTATTTTTAATCATTTATATATACGAGTGTTGACAAACAAACTAATCGGGAGGAAAAACACATAGGATTAACACATGATCGAGCTTGAAAGAAATCCAACTTATTCTACGGTTTAATGTCTTGACTTGTGAAATTAACACGTATCATTTCTTGGTTCTTCACAAGAGAAATTTGCAAATACTTAGCCTTATATAATCCCAACTTGGCATATTTAAATCTACTTGAGATGTAGCACAGAGTCTTCATATACTAACGTGATTAAAGTCTTGCATGTTTAAAGTCTATATGAGGGACCTAGGCATTAAAAAACTATCATCATTAATTGTTAAGGAAGAAAGCTAGAACTCAACACGTTCAATCGGGTCAAAAATTACTTCTTATTCTTACCAGCGGAAAACCTACATTTTTGTCTTAACATTTTTTTTTTTTTTTTTTTTTTTAGATAAAAATTTATAATTTTTGCTTTTTGTTTGTGGCGGAGAATCAGTAGTCGTGAGAAGAAACGTACTAATGAAGCAAGCGCACTTCAGAGGATGATAAGATTCCCTCCCCGCAAACTAAATGAAAACATTTTGGTCCTCAAGTGTTTTAATAGTGGTGTTCCTACGAAAAGCTAAGCTCGTTTATTTAGTAACAAAGATAATTCGTTAATCGATAATGATGAAAAGGATATGTTGATTCGCCAAACATTATTTTCGTCAAAAGGATGAGAACTCGACGGTTTTGCACCGGAAGTGAGGCATCGGCACGAGAAGATTCCTTGAAATGTTTGGTGTTATTCCGTGCTGAAATCACAGCACAGCAACAAACTCAACGAGAAACGAATTTGATGGTATGGGCCCCTCAAATATCTCATACACATTTGAGGTTAGAAAACTAACTAGGAGAAGAAGGATAAGCATGGTTGACTCCCACAAAGCGGCTTTGTTTTTGATTACCTGAGTCGCTAAGCTCGACTCGATTCCTGATTTTAGATTGTACTTAGTGAACGTCTGGAGGTCTGGTATAACACAATGGTGGTGTATCCCTCTCCATTGAGTAGAATGCTTGAGACCTTTATGTGGTGGTCAGTTTGGCTTGAAATTTGATCCTTCGGCATGTGACCTTTTTGCAGTGTCTTAGTAGAGGATAGAACTTCGGTGGTTGTGAAAGGTTCGGTACCACGGGACTTGGCTTTCCGGAGAAAATCTTAATCGGAGTTGAAAAGTAAGACTTGATCACCTAGAGCAGTGAAGATTCGGTTCTTTATCTTAGGAGTCGTGTAACTTCTTTGTCTTCCTACTTGTAGATTAGCGATATTTAGCATGAAGCTTGATCCGAATGCTCGCTGAGTTCATTGTAGTTGAAGCTTTCTGTATGATCGCCTGCAGTCTTTAAATGTGCTATGCTTAAGAGCAAATACGCTTTTGTTGTTGCTAGCTCAACTGGTAAGTGGGACACGCTAGTCGCATCTAGACTAATCTTATACGGTTAAGTCATTCATTAGGACCTAGTCTTGTATAGCGGTTGTCTGAAAGCCCAATATTTGCAGCATATAACTTATTGCTGGACCTATGAAGAACGGCTATTCTCCTACTGTTCTCTCCGAAAATTCTTTGATGACCTCAGATTCGTGACTTCAACTTGACACTCGTTTGTGGGTTGGTAGGAGCGAAAGACGATGGGTGACAGACCATATTTAGAACATAACTCGATCAATGTTTGTTGTTTACAAAAATGGGTCCCACGAGTTCGCTTATGAGTGCTCTCGTGGGGCACCGAATCGGTAAGATAAGGGGATTTTAAGAACTTAACAACTAACCTAGCATCGTTAGGTGGGTGCGCTTCGCTTCACCCACTTGGGAAAGATAATCGACGGTAATGAGAATACTATTTCGTTACCCCTAGGATCGACGGAGAAAAGGTCCCTTAAATTCATTTTCCACTTATATATCGATAAATCTCACAAACTTGGTATTGCGTTTGGTATTGGCAGATATTCTAGTTGAGAATATTTTGAACTTGACTGTGAATATCGTTCTCAAATTTGATTATTTGTAGTGTCACAACCATCCTGTATAATATGGATAGCCAATAAAAAACCGTGGCGTCACTTAAACCTTTTGGCGGTTAAAGTGTGGATCCGTAGTGTATCACAGTGGTGTTCCACTATGACAAGCTTCGAGAACTGTTCGATGAGCTTCTTTGCATTCTACATCACCTTGGATTATTTGATCCGCACAAGTTCTTGGATGAAAAGAAGAAGGTCATCCTCAGAAAATAATGTTTTACATCTCTTGATAAAGAACTTGTTTTTCTTTTGTTATGTCGACATTCCTTTTTTATGAATTTTCCATGCTGTGGTGAGTTAGGCAAAGTCGTGCGAACCACGGTTGTTGGTTGGTTTCTTTTGGTCTGTTGTAAGGTAGATCATCGCAGACTTGAAGTCTATTATAAGGAAAAGTCTCCGTGGTATATTTCTTTTGGATCAAAGACATTCTCTGTAAGGGTTGTTTCAAGACGAGAGAGGTGAATCAGGTTGAATTAGTTTATAGCTCCCTTGAGTATCGGACATCTTTTAAATCTCAAATTTCCTTGAAAGAAGTAAGACCCATCGACTAATAGCTCAATCTTGCTTTCGGCGTTTGTTTCTTGTTGAAAAGGTATTTCAAAGCGGGAGTGGTCAGTCGTAAACAACACTTTATGTTAATGATTAGGTATGATCGAACTTCTCGAAGTGCACTTAACACTTGCAAGCATTCTGCTTTCTCGGTTGTTGTGGTAATTTGTTTCTGCTTCAGTCAGATTGTCTTTGTAGGTAATGATTGGTCGGAAATGCTTCTCAATTCGTTGCCCTAAAAACCGCTCCTAAGAATGCGATATCACTTGCATCGTCACATGATTTCAATAAGGTTGGGTCCAATTCGAGCAATGAGAATTGGCGCTTATTCGCGTCAGCTTCTTTTTCAATGTTTGAAAGGCTTAGAATGCAATATCTTCCGAAAAGAATTGAACGGAGTGTTTTTCTCTAAAAGTGGGTCTTGGGTCGAAGAGATTTTGGAAAAGTCTTTAGATGAAATCTTCGATAGACTCCTAAGCTATGCCCAGAGAAAACTTGCCTGAAGATTCCTTTGTACGTTGTTGGCATGAGGTAGCTTAGATTTTACCATCTACTTTTGCCTTATCGACTTCAATTTCCTTTTCTAGAGAATCTTATGTACTAAAACATTTTCCTTTGTAACCATGAATGGCTCTTTCCTCCTTTTTCCCAATTTAGTGCTAATTTTGGCTGTCTTCACATCTTTTTAAGCATTTTATCTAATTGGCAATGACACGACGAAAATAGAATCTCAAAGAACTGAAAAATGTCCATGAAAATTCCATAGTTTTTTTCTATCACTATCGGTTTGTAAAATGAGGGCCATCAGCAACGTTGGAAAGTTCCGGGTGCATTGCACAAAAACGCATGGATACGACGTGTACGCACGAAAGTTCGACGTGATCTTATGGGCAACGTGATAAGGAGTTTTGCTCATGATTCGTTAGGTTCATGGGAATTTGAAATACCATGAAAAACTCATCTAGAAGAAACAGAATAAAACTCTGATGTTGCGGATAATCGCTCTAACAGTTGGTCCATGAAAAGGTAACGGAAATGGTTCTTTACAAGTTGCTTCGTGTCTAACGTTTCGATTGCTCGATGCAAAACTGTCTCCATCCCTAAGTGATTAATCTTTGTACGGCACCAGCTCGCATTTGCTTCATTTAGTGACACACGGTTAATACACCTTTTTTAGGAACACAATGGACCGGATAACCATGGATTATCTCGATTGATTGGGATAAAAATCATATCCGCGTCAAGAAGTTTTCTACTTCTTTCTTGATGACCGTCGTGGATGTGAGGGTTTACTCCTCCTTTGATTTTAGGACTGAAGGTTGGTTAATCATCTTCTAAAAAGGATTTTGTGTGTCCAAAACTCTGTGATCTATGCCTCGGAGTATGCAGAAGTTTCCAGCAATTGCTTGTTTTACGGTTTTTTAGGACTATTAATGAGTTGAGTGCTTTTCTATCTGCTCAAATCTTTTGGAAATTATAACTGGAAGCTTGTTATTTTCCTACATAAGAACGCATACTCGAGATGCTGGGATCGCCGTAAACTCTTTAAGCTCGGCTTCGGGAATTTCATTGGAAGATTCTTTTGGTTCATGACAACTTTTAAGATTCTTTTGAATTCGGGTGAAAGTGTTAATCTCCTTGATTTGGGTGAAGGTAATGGATACAGTGTTGAGAAGTGCCTCGAGAATGAGAATGTCAACCCTCGGGATCATGAGTCAACCCCCCCGTAGTTTGAAAACTCGGTAGAACTCGTTCATCATCGATGCTATAAAAGCATCGCTTCCTCATAAGGAGTAGGAAGGTACTGTTTTCAATCAGAAAGGAGTAAGTGTGGATGTATGAATAGAAACAATCGGAATCGAAGTACAGAGAAGAGATTTGTTGTAAGCTACGGGAATCGTAAGAATCCAGACTGTCTTTGTGAGTGACTCTTTCACAAGTTAGCATCACTGAGATCAACTTTTCTCAATGATTTCGAGACTTGTTGTATGATGATAGGTGCATCCCAATTTAAGTGTTAACGATTGATCAATCATTCTATAAAGTGTTAATCTCTCACTCGTTAACATCGAATAAAGCATTGAGCCGTCCTAAGAAAGGGTCTGCTTCAGTTTGTATCATGGTACTCGAGATCGGCTACTAAATCAAGAACTGACGAAATCGGCGGGAAAGTAAATTTCCCTACTTTGACAAAATCATTTTCAGGCTACACCGGTTGGTTTGCACCATTGTGACGGTCTTCGGGCTTAAGTTCTTTAATACCATTTTTGTTTCGGTTAGGCCTGAGAGTTGAAGCTGTTTTACATGATGGATCAAAGGCTAAAGATTATAATTAGCACCTAAATCGGCAAGGGCTTATCTACTAGTAACTATCGAACTCTGAAGTGAAGATATCACATGGAAATGAGAAATCGCATGGGGCTGGGACGACCTAGCTTAGTTGGAAGCTTGTTTAAGGACAAATCGCTGAATACAATTTTCATAGTGCTCGGAGAGTTTGGTAATTCGATCAAATCTGTGTCTTGTTATTAAGCATTCTTTTTAAACATTCGGAGCCAAATTTGGCATATTGAATGAGAGTAGCATAATGCGAAACTTAGCTTCAAAGTGAAGATTACGGAAGATGTTACGATAAGATAAGAATTTCCAAAGATTAAGAGATTAAAAAAGATTGGAAGTTGTGTAATCGGAAAGTATTTCCATAATACTTTGATATTTATTAGCGTGTTATAGGATGTAATTCCTTTTTTTCACGTATCTTTTCTTTTGTTGTTGAGCTATTCGATTTTTGGGTATGGTATAGAAGTTTTTTATAAATTTACTGGGTTTGAGGTTTGGTTTTAGTTGCATCACTTCTGAAAGATTAAAAATATAGAATAATGAAGGAGGCATTTTCTTCGATTTTGGGGTGCTTTGTCTTCTGCTTCTGGGCTTTGTCTTTGGGTTTTTTGTTCTTATGGACATATATGTGAGGAGGTTTTGGGTCTGTGGATGTCTTCGCGTGCTTTGCTTGTGTTAGCCGTTTATTATCCTTTGTCATACATACAAGTCTTCCTTTTCTCAACCGACCTGTTTGTGTCGGCATTGGTGGTAATGGTTGGAGGGTGAATTGAGAGTAGATTAGGTTCCATAGTATTGAAACATCACTACGAGATTGTTTAAAGTGCGCTTGGCTTCATTCTTGGGTTTGGTTAATCGGTATTGCTTGGTTAAAGAACTTTGAACTTGAAGGTTGAAGTATGTGTTGTATGTTTTGCATGAAACGTGAATTCGCATCATTTTTGAAAATTCATCTTGCTTCTTTTGAGATCGTCATTGTAAACTCTTTTTTGAAGAAATCATTTTGAAATATTATCCAACTTCATTTGTTGCAAGCTCGCTATTTCATGATGCATCATTGGCTTTAGAATAATTTCAAATCCGTTTTAGGACACACTATTTGTTGGAGGGTGTGGTGAGTGGGTAAACATGATTGATTTTTGGTTGATGGTTGGTGTTTTGATATGTGGGAGCTTTGATAAACTAGATTTTATTTTGAGTTTGGTGTTTTTGGGTACGGTTTATGGTTTGTAATATCATCCTACGGTTTTGGTTCCCCCTCTCCCCCCCTCCGCCCTCCCCCCTGCCCCGAAACCCTCTCACCCCTTCCCCAGGCAAGTAGCCGGCGCCCAGAAAAAACTGACTTGATTATTTTTATACACGTTATAAAATATAATATAAATAATATATATCCCGTAGAGTAATTATGAAAGTTACAGTTACCCTTGATAAAATTCACTCTCAAGAAATTTATAATAAATAATATAATAATTGTCTATTAAAACCGGGGTAAGTATGATTCACACGTTGTCGTTTTCACCAAATGACTCGTTGCATGGATCACCTCGATCTCGTTCTCGGAATGATTGAAACTGGTGGTCTATTTAACTTTGCCTGATTGGAAAGGTTGGGTTTCTTGTTGGAGAAAATTTTTTTCCAACAGCTTGTGCGGTGTTGTGAAGTGTTTTGGATGTTATCTTGAAAAACAGGGGAAAAATCGTTTCCTCCTCGATCGTGGTAAACGGACTTATGAGTTTTTTAAAAGATTGTGATTTTGATCCACAAGTTGACAAAAACTTCCTCAACTGCCCAACGGCTGCGGTTTGTTGAAATTGTTGGATGTTGTCATGAAAAACGGGAAAATCGTTTCCACCTCGAGTTAACGGACAATGGTTAAAATTATGATTCGATCCACATGTGACACATACTTCCTCAACCGCTTTGACTGGTGCGGGAGTAGTAACAACTAAAGCTTTCATTTCATTCATCATTTGTTTCATCTTGATAGTCATCTTATCCTCGAGAGAAGCGGCTATTTGTTGCATATCGAAAGAATTATTAGAAGGTGAAGAATTAGAAAGAGGAGCATCCGTACTCACTCTTGAATCATTAGCACGACTTCTTGAGTAACGAACTTTTGACTTGCTTTCAATAATCGCTAAACCTTCTTGAGGCATCTTGTCTAAGAAATTGCCACCCGCGGCGGAATCTAAGGCATCTTGATCGTTTGAATTCAAAGAGTTGTAAAAAGTATCGAGTTGGTGTAGTTCCGAGAAGCCATGGTGAGGACATTGACGAAGGAGTCCTTTAAAACGTTCCCATGCTTCATTAAAGGCTTCGTTTGGTTTTTGGTAAAAAGTAATGATCTCATTCCGATAGTAAGTGGTTTTTGAAGGTGGAAAGTATTGGTTTATGAATTTTGAAACAAGGTCGTCCCATGTGAGAATTGATCTTGGTGGTTCTTTGTCTAACCAATCTCGGGCTTCACCGTCTAGAGAGAAAGGAAAAAGCAAAAGCTTAATCGAAGTGTTCGGAACTTCGGGATGTCTAAACGTTGAAGTGACTTTGTTGAAAAATCGAAGGTGATTGTGGGGATCTTGTCTACCCGTAAATTTGTTGCTTTGCACAAGATTGATTAAAGGTTGCTTAAGCTCGAAATTGTTGGCATTGATCGGTGGAACAACTATAGCATCTTCATAACCCTCGATGGGTGCTTGTAACATTTGAGCCATCGTTCGATTGTCGGCCATTGGAACAACGTTTTGTTCAACAATTGGTTCAACCGGAAGAGTTTGTTGTTGACGACGTCTACGAGATTGCGAACGAGTGCGCATAAAAAGAAAAACTAACAATTAAAAAGCAAAATTTTACACTAATTTTTTTTTTTTTTTTTTAAATTTAACGGTTACACGAAAGAGACTTAAACCAAATAATCAACTACTTCACGGTAGCTCTTGAAAATTGCTTTTCAAGGTGAGCCGTACGTCGTAGTGACACAAAAGGTAAGTGTTAAATCTTTGATTACGAATTGGGAACAATTGCAAGTTCACCGGAAATTGAAATGATAATATCTCAATGGAAGATATTATTTGTTGGTGTTCGTTAACCAACTTGGTGAATTTTATTTTCTGAATTAAGACAAATTTTTTATATTTTTGATTTTCTTTTTTTTTTATCTTTTTTTTTTAAATATGATAATTATACTAAAAAGAAAAAGAAAATATTTTTTACTTTTTATATTTTATATTTTTTTTGATTTTTGGATTTATGACAAAAATTTAACTTTCCGAGGAGAAAGGATCTTCAAACCATATCGACAAACACAAAGAACTAAGGAATCGCTTACACAAATCCCCGGCAGCTGGCGCCAAAGATGATTGCAAGTTTTGTACACGTAAAATAATAATATAAAATAAGATAATCCCAGTAGAGTAATAAGAAAGTTACTCCAAGTTAAGTTACCCTTGATAAAATTCACTCTCAAAAATATATATAATATAATATAAAATACGTATAATAAACCGGGCAAGTATGATCACCCGGGTCGTTTCCCCAATGACTCGTGCAATGGAAACCTCGATCTCGTTCGGAATGATTGATTTGAATAAGAAAAGAGATATTTTTGATTTAATTATACTACTAAAATTAAAGGCACAATTAAACAACTAATTAACAAATTAAACTAATTACGAAAGTAAATAAAATGCGACATTTAAGAAAACAAATGCAATTTAAATCTTAAAAATGTAAACTAGATTCCTAAACCTAAATTAATGCTAAAGAAAATTTTAGGAAAAAGAAAAATATTTTTTAAGGGCTTTTCGGATTTTTTATGAATTAAATACTATTTAATCTAAATTAAATTCTAAAAATAGAAATTAAATTGATAAAAACTAAGAAAAATACTTTTTAAACTAAATTAACTCTAAATTACTTAAAAAGATGAGAAAAACATTTTTTTATTACTAATTTTTTTTATATTTAAAAGATTAAAATTTAAAGTTAAAAGTAAATTAAAAACTAAAGGTTGAAAAATTAAATTTTTAAAAATATAAAAACTTAAACTAAAAATTATATAAAAAATACTTTTTTAAAAAAGAAATAAAAATGCAGAAAATTTAATTTTATATCAAAAGCCCTAATTTTAAATGATTAATTTAAACTAATTCAAATAATTAAACTAAAAAACCTAATTTAAATTATTTATAAAAAACTATTTTTTATTAAACTAACACCATATAACCACAACACATGGCCGCGAAAGTGACAAAACCGAAAAGAAAGGTACAGGGGCAAAATAAAGTTTAGATAAAAAAGACAAAGTTTAATACAATTGACATGATAGCAGTCCCTTAACCTAGGGACAACAAGTACTTAACAATTAAACTAACGAAGGACTAACATGCAATTACTAAGACTAACTGCGCATTTTTAACAAGGTACTAAACTTTGTGACTTTTAAACTAACAGAAATTAAAAAAGTGCATGAACAGCCCCTTAAACCTCTATCAACTACAATCAGCCTCCCATTTTTAAAAAGCTATAAACAAAATTTTTAAACAACCTTTTATAAAAAACTTCACTACTAACTTATTTAAAATAAGCAATATGATCATGTGAAAACAAATAAGCTAAAGCAGCTTAGTACCTACCTCGAAAACTACATAAACATATATCAATCTTACAATGCACCATACAAAATTTCCACTAACTTTAAAAAAAATCTGCTTATATCAACCTATTAGCAAATCCTACAGCATATTTAAGCTACTACTAAACAGTATTACTAGTAAATAACCCACACTTATTAAGAAAAACAAAAAGGAACAAATGTAAATCAAAAATAGTGTGTACCTTTTGCTTTCCAGCATGAACAAGAAAGCAATAAGCAGTGTGGGCTTATGGCTTAAATCCACATAAACCCTAAATCAAACCAACAACAATCTAAACTAGTCCAAATGCTGACCCTCAGACTCAAAAAATCCTCTTGAATACCATAGCAGCCATCCAATTCCCCAAATGGTATCAACCTTGAATCGAATCAGCAATAGACAAACACGAAATATTTTTTTTGACCAGAATTATAATTTGAGACACAATTTATATAAAAAAAACTTTTATTAAATTCTGAATTAAGGTTCTTACAATTCAAATTGAAATAACAGAGAAATTGAAATTACATAAAACAACTACTAAAAACGGAATCGAACAGAAAAAAAATAAACTATTAACAAAAATAAAACTAAAAAACATCACGCTGTTAAGCTGAATGAGGGGGTATTTTATAGCCCGAAGCTTGATCTCCTCCCATCATCATAAGGTCCTTCTTTCTTTTTCATCATGGCCCTCCATCTCTCTCCTCACTTGATTCTTCTTTTAAGGACCGTTTGGATTAAAGTGTGTATAAACCGGATCGTTGACGGGCTTGGTGTTAGTTTTTGGTGAGTAGTGACTGAATAATACAACACCACAACCCAAACGCCAACTCCACCAATCGCAATCCTTCTTTCAGCCACATGGATTTAACTCAAGGGGGTTAGGGTTGGGTTAGGGTTTGATTGATGGTGACAGATGAGTTAAGGGGTGTGAGGGGATCATTAACCCTATGGTTAATTAGTGTGGGGATGAGGGGTTAAGAAACTAGGGTTCATTGTTCTTGTGTGATTCATAGTGGTGTGTGAGTGCATTTTGATCGCATTAGGGGTAAATGAGTGCCAGTAACTGTAAAATGTGTTATAAGTTTAACCGGGTTGGTCGGGTCATGGTATGGGTAGAATCGGTTGGGCTTTTGATAAGAATGGTGTTGAGAAGATGGCCCCGGGTTTAATTGAACCCGGACTATGACCCGCCCCTATTGTATACTTTGAGGAATTACACATTCGGTCTTGTGTTTTTGGGGGGGGCCAACACCTTTTTCATGTTATAAATTATAACTTTTGTGCTAATTGCATATTCAGCCCTTTGTGTTTAATAAAACAATGGATCTGGGCATTTGGATGAAAAAGGTTTATCTGCAGTATTGCCTTAGAAGGCTGAGGCAATATCTCTCTGGTTCAGGCTTTGATTTCTTTAGCTTCTTTGATCCACTCATCCGTTCTCGTGTTCCCGTTTTTGACTGTTATCCTTGCGATATTTGACATATCCAAACCTGCACACATAAAACTCAATAACAATCACAATTTGCCATCTTTGATCCGTTTTGGGTTGAATTGGGCCTTTTAATCCCCCGCATAAATAGATCGAGTCTTCTACACTTATCAAAATTCCCCAAACTAAACGATTGTGTGTCCTCACGCAATATCACATGCCTTATAACCAAATACCTCGAAAATTCCCCAAACTAAACCTTTGAAAAGTAGCAAAGAGTTTTGTTTAAGAGATCACAAGTTATAAAACACCCGACTTCCCATTTCCTAAGATTTTTCTCTTTTTTATGATTTTTCTTGATAATTAACTACCTAACTACAATTTATTCGTGTTGACATAATGCAATGTTTTCATTACCACATTGGTAACTTTTAGGATCATAGAACAAAAAGCACAATTAAGCGTCTAAAAGATAACTTCATCATCCCCGATTTTTCACTTTTCCCCGCAAGCTAAAAACAAGATCATCGCTAATTACAAGTCATGACACTAACACTACTCATAAATACTAATTGTGTTCTTACTTTTTCTCCCACAAATCCTACTTTTATATCTCAGGATTTTACTTAAGTCATATACCCGAAGGCTCTTTAAGACTTTTGTTTCGATACTTATTAATTCAGAAAATAAAGTGCATGGTAAAGAACGCAATAATTAGCTCCTAGCCCTTTTCAAAAAGATTCAAAAGCAATCAAGAATAAAGTCCACACGAGGCGACCAAAATTTGGGCTTTTTTTAGGCTACTATAAGCAAGGCACCATTCAGTTCATATACCCTAAGGCTCTTATAAGACAAGAATGAACCAATCTCATTTGCACCATATAGCCCTTAGTCTCTTTAAGGCCACAAAACAAGACAAAAATAAGTCAACATTATTAAACCTCAGTCCATTAGTATGCTACAACACGGCCACGCCTCCGACACGATGCATCAAAATATTTCGACTTCGGATTATATAAGTAAAAACGGTGGCCTTTATCTCGAAGCCACATCGATAGCGAGTCGACAGGGGTAGAGAGGTAATTCTACTTAATATGACAACCGTACTTACCTTATATGAAAACTCCCACATCGGCCACAGCCTCCGACACGATAAGTAATCTTGGCAAGATACTTATTATAATTTATTATTGCATTTTTATGCCAAATTAATATTCCTGATGTGTTACTCATCCTAATCACAAAGGAACTAAAGAAAAAAACTTCTATAGCTAATTATTAACCAATAACCATGAAACAACTCTATTTATAACATTTATATATAAGGTGAAACAAACTAATGGGAGAAAAAGCCACAATTAACACATATGAGCTTGAAAGAAATCCAACTATTCTACGTTTAATGTCATGACTTATAAATAACACTATCATTTCTTGTTCTTCACAAAAGAAATTTGCAAATACTTAGCCTAATAAAATCCAACTCGGCAAATATTTAAATCTACTTGATATTAGGCACAAGTCCTTCAATATATAACGATTCAAGTCTAGCATTTTAAAGTCTATATGAAGACTAGCACTAAACTATCAGCAATTAATTGTTTGAAGAAGAAAGCTAGAACTCCAACACATTCAATCGGTCAAAAATTAGATTCATAATCTTACCATCTGAAAACCTACATTATTGTCTAACATTTTTTTTTTTTTTTTTTTTTTAGATTAAAAATTTAAATTTTTTGCTATTTTTGTTGGAAAACGGGTACGTGAGAAACTCAATAAGGCAAGCACATCAATCAGATAGATTCCCTCCCAAAACTAAAAGAAAAACATTGTCCTCAATGTTAAAGTTCCGGGTTCCTACGATCAATCTAGCCGTTTAATTAAGTAGACACAGATAATTTCGATAATCGGATAAAGATGAAAGGACTTGATCTCCCCCCAAACTAAATGTTCGTACAAAGGATTAGAAACTCGAGTGCACCAATGAGCATCGTGACAGGGAAGGAATCTTAAATGGTGGGGTTAATCAGCCAAACACGAGCACAGACAACAAACACCGAGAAACGAAGAGGATGGGCCCTCAATATCTCAAAACATTAAGGATAGAAAATAAAATAGAAAGAAAAGGATAATCAATGGGATGAACCCACAAAGCTGGCTTTGTTTTTGATTACCGACTCGCAAGCTCGACTCGATCCCATGAATTAGTTGACCATAAGGTGAAAGTCTTGATGTCCTGGATAACCAATGGTGGTGTATTCCCCTCCATAGTAATGCTTGAGACGGTGGCAGTTGACTTTGAAATTAGATCCATCGGCATGAGACAATTTGGCAGTGCCATAAGGATAAACTTCGGTGATTGTGAAAGGTCCGGACCAACGGGACTTGAGCTTTCCGGAGAAAATCTTTAATCGGAGAGTTGAAAAGTAAGACTTGATCACCCAACATTGAAGATATCGGTTCTTTATCTAGAACGTGTAACTGTCTTTGTCTTCCTCCTTTGTAGATTAGCGAATTTTCTCATAAGCTTGATCCGAAGTCTCGCTGAGTTTCATTGAGTTTGAAGCTTTCGATGATCGCCTGCAGTCTTTAAATCGAAGTTGGATGCTTAAGAGCCTAATACGCTTTGTGTCTAGCTCAACGGTAAGATGACCCGCTTTTCCATAGACCTAACTATATACGGAGTACATCCAATAGGAGTCTTGTAAGCGGTTCAGAAAGCCCATAATGCATCATCTCACTTATCTGGGACCATGAAGCACGGTTTTATTCTCCTACTTTCTCTCCAAAATTCTTTTGAGAACCTCGATTCGTGACTATCAACATTGACCACGATCGTTTGAGGTGTAAAGGAGTCGAAAGACTATGGGATGACACCATAATTAGACATACTCGATCAAATTTGTCTATACTACAAAAATGGGTCCCACGATCGCTTATGATTGCTCTCGGAGCACCGAATCGGGAGAAAAGGGATTTTAAGAACTTAACAACTACCCTAGCATCATTGGTGGGGAGCGCTTTCGCTTCAACCCACCTGGAAAGATAATCGACGGCTACTAGAATATATTTGTTTACCCCTAGACGACGGAAAAGGTTCCCATAAAATCAATCCCCATAAATCGAAAATCTCACAACCTTGGATTTGCGTTTTGGAGCCTCCATCCGTTGAAATATTTGCCGTTGCCTTTGACAAGCATCACAAGATTTGATTAATTCGTAGGCATCCTTATAAATGGTAGGCCAATAAAAACCGGCATCAAAAACCTTCTTGGCGGTAAAGTTGGCTCCGTAGTGTCCCCCGGTGGTCCACTATGACCAAGCATTTGAGACTTCGAGAGCTTCTTTGCCATCTACACACCTTCGGATAATTTGATCCGCACAAGTCTTGAAAAGAAAAGGGTCATCCCAGAAGTAATGTTTTACATCTTTAAAGAACTTGTTTTTCTTTTGAGTCGACATTCCTTTTTTAATGAATTTCCCCGCGTGGTAGTTAGCAAAGTCGGCGAACCACGGGTACTTGGTCTTGTAAGTTAACACACATAAAGACTCTAAAGGAAAAGTCTCGTAATTTCTTTGGATCAAATACATTCTCGTAAGGGTTTTCCAAGACGAGAGAGGTGATCGCTGCATAGTTTTTAGGCTCCCTTGGTATCAGATCACTTTAAATCAAAATTCCTGAAGAAGTAAGACCCCAAGAAGCAATCTAGCTTTGGCGCATTCTGTTGAAAGGTATTTCAAAGCGATGGTCCGTGTAAACAATCACTTTTAGTTCATGATTTAGGTATGATCGAAACTTCCCCTCGAAAGCATAAACAACTGCAAGCATCTCTTTCTCGTTGTTTGTGTAATTTGTGTCTGCTTCATGTCATTGTACTGTACTAGCGTAATGAATTGGTCGGAAATTCTTCCAATCCTTTGGCCCTAAAACCGCTCCCAATAGCATAAAAAAAAAAAAGAAAAAAAAACAAAAAAAAAAAAAAAAAAAAAAAAAAAAATAAAAAAAAAAAAAAAATAATCACTTGCAATCGCCCATGATTTCAAAAGGTGGGTCCCAATCGGAGCAATGATAATGGAGCTTCGGTCAGCTTCTATTCAAATGTTTGAAAGGCGTGAATGCAATCTTCCGAAAAAATGAAAGGAGTGATTTTCTCTACAGATGGTCCATGGGTTCGCGAGATCTTGGAAAAGACTTTGTATAAATCCTTCGATAGAATCCTTCATGCCCGAGAAAACTTCGAATTCCTTTGAAACGGTTGTTGATGAGGAAGCTTAGAAATAACATCAACTTAGCCTTATCGACTCATTCCGTTTTGCTAGAGCTCTTATGGTCCTAAACCATTCCTTCTTTACCAAGAAATGAGCTCCTTTTCCCCAATTAGTGAAATTTGGTGTCTTCACATCTTTAAAGCATTTTAATCTAAAATTGGCACGACACGACGAAAAAAGAATCTCCAAAGACTGAAAATCGTCCATGAAAACTATCCTTGATTTTCCTATCATAATCGAGAAAAATGGCCATCATAAAACTGTTGGAAAAGTTCCGGGTGCTGGCACCAAACCGAATGGCATACACGGTACGCAAAGTTCCGTATGGGCACGGTGAAAGTAGTTTTCTCTTGATCTTTAGGTTCAATTGGAAATTTGAAAACTATACCCTGAAAAACCATCTAAGAAACAATAAAACTCGTTGCCAGGCTAATCCGCTCTAACATCTGTCCCATGAAAGGTAAATTGAAAATTGTGTCTTACAATTGCTTCGTTCAACTTTCGATACTCGATGCAAACTCGCCCTCCCGTGACATAATCTTGTAGGCACGCAGCTCATTTCTTCATGTTTGTGACAAACGGTCATACCACCTTTTTTAGGAACACAATGGACCAGACTAACCCATGGACTATTCGAGATTGGATAAATCAATCCCGCATCAAGAAGTTTTTCTACTTCTTTCTTGATGACGTCGTGGATTTTAGGGTTAACCCTCCTTTGATTTTTGGACTGAAGGTTGGTATCATCTTCAAAAAGGATTTTGTGTAGACAAAAACTCTGGATTCTATCCTCGGATATCAGAAAGATTTCCCAAGCAATGCTTGGTTTTTCGGTTTTTTAGGACATTATGAGTGAGGTTCTTTTCTTCTTGGCTCAAATCTATGAAAATTATAATACGTAAGATTGTTAATTTTCCTCTAAGAACTCATACTCGAGATGCGGAGGTAACTCTTTAAGCTCCGACTTCGTAATTTCTTCTGAAGATCTTCTGGTTCACAACTTTAAGATCTTTTTGAATTCCGGGTGAGTAATCTCCTTGGTTTGGTTGAGGAGGTAATGGATCATTGTTGAGAAAGCCTCGATAATAGAAATGCACCCTCGGGATCATAGTACGTACATTGAAACTGGTGAAACTTGGTTCATCATCGATTCTATAAAAAGCATCGGCTTTTCCTCAAAGGTAGAAAAATCACTTCATCAAAAGGTGAGTAATTGTTGGAGATGAATAGAAACCATCGATCGCAGAACTGAGAAGGATTGTGTAAGCAACGGATGCGGGAAAATCCAAGTACTTCTTGTGAGTACGTCTTCACAAGTAGCCTCAATGAATCAACTTTCTTCAATGATTCGAGATTGTTGTAATGAAATTGGAAGGGCATCACCACATTTAAGTTAACGATTGATCATCATTCCAAGAGTAATCTCTCCTCGTAAACAATCGATTAAAAGCATGAGCCGTCCTAAGAAAGGGTCGCCCCGAGTATCATGGTACACGAGGACGCTATAAAACAAGAACAACGAAAATCGGCGGAAAGTAAAATTTCCCACATTTGACAAAAAACATTTTTCAGCTACACCGGTTGGTTTGGAAATTGTACGGTCGGCTAATACCTGAATACCATTTTGTTTCGGTTAGGCCTGAGAGTTGAAGCTTTTTCTAGATGGATAAAGGCATAAGATTGATACTAGCACCTAAATCGGCAAGGGCTAAGTAACTATCGAACTCTGAAAAATCACATGGAATGAGAAATCGACCGGGGTCACCAGCTTTTTCTGGAAGCTTTTTAAGACAACGCACTACAATTTTCATTCACCGTGTTTTGTTAATTCGTTCAACTTGTCTTTGTTCATAAGCATCTTTTTAAACATCAGGAGCAAACTTTGGCATATGAATGAGAGCAATCCCGAAACTTAGCTCAAAGTAAGAATTACGGAAGATGTTCCATAAAACTTGAAGCAAGGATGTCATCGTTTCACGAATCTTTTCATTCGTTGAGTATCTTTGTTTTTCTCGATGGTAAGGTAAATTAGGTTGTTTTGTTGGCAACGAAAGAAGTTCTTCGATTGGTTCTTTGTCTTTGGGTGATCATGGACAAATCTGTAGGAGGTTGGATGTCTTCGAGTGCTTGGTAGCTCCTGTATCCTTGTCACCTTCACTTTCCTTTTCCACCACCGCGGTGGAAATTGGAGTCCATCTTTTTCTGGTGTATGAAACAACACTACGAGTTTGTAATTGCCTTGGCTTTCATTCTTGGGTTTGGAATGTATTGCATGGTAAAAACTTGAACTTGAAGTTAGTTTGTGGATAGTTATTGCAAGAAACCCGAGCATCATTTTCTGAAAATCAACTTGCTATCTTTGAGCACCATTGTAAACTCTTAGAAAAATCATTTTGAAATTATCCAACTTCATTTGCAAATTAATTCATGTTTGCATCAATGGCTTTAGAATACTTTTCAAATTCCGTTTTAACACACAATTTTGTGTGGAGGTTGTGAGTAAAACTTGATGATATGTGGTGTGATTTTGTTGGTTGCTTTGATATGGTGGAAGCTTGATAAACTTTGATTTTGATTTGGTTTTTGGTACGTTTTGTTGTAATTTCCACCACGGTTATGGTTTGTAAATCCTCTCCAGGCAGCCGGCGCCAAAAACTGAATTGCGTTATATTATACACGTAAATACAATATAAAATAATATAAAAATCCCGAGCGTAATTAAGAAAGTTAACCAAGTTACCCTTTGAAAAAACTCCCTCTCAAAAATATATAAATAATATAAAATACGTATATTAAACCGGTAAGTAATGATCACCCGGTCGTTTCACCCCAATACTCGTGCAATGTCAAACCGCGATCCTCTTCTGAATGATTGAAACCTGTGGTCTCATTTAACTTCCCAGATTGAAATGTTGTTTCTTTGATCAAAATTACCAACATCTGCGGACTGTTGAAATTGTTGCATGTTATCTTGAAAAACAGAAAATCGTTTGCCTACCTCGAGTTAACGAGGAACAATTGTTAACATTGTGATTTGATCCACAGTGACCCAGAACTTCCTCATCTGCTTTGACGGTGCCAGGAGTAGTAACAACAAAAGCTTTCATTTCATTCAACATTTTGATCATCATGATAAGTCCATCTATCCTCGAGAGAACGTCTAATTGGTTGCATATCGGAAAGAATTATTAGAAGATAAGAATTAGTAAGAGGACATCCGAACTACACATCTTGATTCATCTAGCACGACTTCTTTGAGTAATCGAACTTTGACTGCTTTCAATAATCGCTAAACCCTCTTGGAGGCATATTTGTCAAAGAAATTGCACCGCTGCAGAATCTAAAGGCAACTTGATCGTTTAATTCAAGAATTATAAAAAATATCGAGTTGTGGAGGTTCTGAAAAGCCATGTGGGACATTGACTAAGTAGTGCCTTTTAAAACGTTCCAAGCTTCATTAAAGGCTTCGTTTGGTTTTTGATAAAAATAATGACCATTTCGATAGTAAGTGGTTTTTGAAGGTGGGAAGTATTGGTTTATGAATTTTGAAACAAGTCCGTCCCATGTGGAGAAATGATCTTGTGGTTCGTTGTCTAACCAATCCGGGCTTCAACCGTCTAGAGAAAAAGGGAAATCCAAAGCTTTATCGAAGTGTTTGGAACTTCGGGGTGTCTAAACGTTAAAGTGACTTTGTTAAAAAATCGAAGGTGATTGTGGGGATCTTGTCTACCCGTAAATTTGTTGCTTTGAACAAGATTGATTAAAGGTTGTTTAAGCTCAAAATTGTTTGCATTGATCGGTGGAACAACTATAGCATCTTCATATCCCTCGATGGGTGCTTGTAACATTTGGGCCATACGTTCGATGTACGGCCAATAGAACAACGTTTTTCAAACACTTGATTTTTCCGAAAGAGTTTTTGTTGTTGACGACGTCTTCGAGATTGCGAACGAGTGCGCATAAAAAAAAACTAACAATTAAAAAGCAAAATTTTACACTAATTTTTTTTTTTTTTTTTTTTTTTTTATATATTTTTTTTTTTAACGATGAATTTTAACGGTTACACGAAAGAGACTTAACCCAAATAATCACTACAATCACGGTAAGACTCTTGAAAATTGCTTTCAAGTGAACCGTACTTGGTAGCGACACAAAAGACAAGTGTTAAATTCTTGAATACGAATTGGGAACAATTGCAAGTTCACGGAAATGTGAAATGATAATATCTCAATAGAAATATTATTTGTTTGTGTTCGTTTAACCAACTATGGACGAATTATTATTTTCTGAATTAAGACAATTTTTTATATATTTGTTTAGATTATTTCTATTTTTTTTTTTTTATATTTAATTATACTAAAACGAAAAGGAAAATATATTTTTTTTACTTTTTAAAACTTTTACTTATTTTATTTTTTTGATTTTTTGGATTTATGACAAAAAATTAACTTTCGAGGACGAAAAGGGGGGGGGTGGGGGGGGGGGGGGGGATCCTCAAACCAATTCCCAAACTTGAAACGAAGGATCGCTTACACAAGTCCCCGGCAACGACGCCAAAAACTGATTGCGTAGTATATACACGTAAAAGATAATATAAAATAATATACTCCCGAGAGTAATTAAGAAAGTTACAAATATACCTGAGTAAAATTCACTCTCAAAAATATATATTAAAATTAATATCATAATACGTATGTTTGACCGGGTACGAGTATGATCACCCGGTCTTTCCAATGACTAGTGCATGGAAACCTCGATCTCGTTCGGATGATTGAGTTGAATAAGAAAAGAGATATTTTTTTTGAGTTTTTTTATACTACTAAAATTAAAGCACAATATAACAACTAAATAACAAATTAAAATCTAATTACAAAGTAAATAAAAAGCGAACATTTAAGAAAAACAATCGCATTTAATCTTAAAGAATGTAAACTAGATTCCTAAACCAAATTTAATTAGCTAAAGAAAATTTAGGATATAAAGAAAAATATTTTTTAAGGTCTTTCGATTTTTTTATGACTTAAATACTATTTAATCTAATTTAAATTCTAAAAATAGAAATTAAATTGATAAAAACTAAGAAAAATACTTTTTAAACTAGATTAACTCTAAATTACTTCAAAAGATGATAAAAACATTTTTTATACTAATGTTTCTATTTAAAAGATTAAAATTTAAAATTAAAGTTGAAAATTAAAAACTAAAGGTTTAAAAATATAAAACTTAAGCTAAAAAAAATACTTTTTATAAAAAGAAATAATGCAGAAAATTAATTTTTACAAAATGCCCTAATTTTTTAATGAGTAATTTTTAACTAATTTAAGTACTTAAACTAAAAAACCTAATTTATTATTTATAAAAAACTATTTTTTTATTAAGCTTAACCAATTTAACCAAAACACATGGGTTAAAAGTGACAAAACAGAAAGATAAGGGTAGGCGGGGAAAATATTAAAGTTTTATAAAACACACAAAGTTTGATCTATTGACAGAAATAGTCCCTGGACTTGGGACTAACTAGACTTAACAATTAAACTAACGAAGGACTAACTATGCAATTAACTAAGGACTAACTGCGCATTTAACAAGGACTAACTGTGTGACTTTTAAACTAACTGAAATTATGAAAAAGTGCAGAACAGGCCCCTGAAACCTCTAATCAACTACAATCAGCATCCCTTTTTAAAAAGCTTATTAACTAACTTTTTTAAAGACAACTTTTATAAAAAAACTTAACTACTAACTTATTTTAATAAGCAATATGAGCATGTGAAAACTAATAAGCTTAAGCAGCTTAGTAGTCTACCTCTTAAACTAAATAAACATAGCAATCTTCAAGGCACATGACAAAATTTCCACTACTTTATAAAATCTGCTTATTCAACTATTAGCAAATCCTACAGCATATTTAAGCTACTACTAAACAGATTACTAGTAAATAACCCACAGCTTATTAAGAAAACAGAAAAAGAACAAATGTAAAACAAATAGTGTGTACCTTGGCTTTCCAGCATGAACAGGAAAGCTTAACAGCTTATTATGAGCTTATGGCTTATTCACATAAGCTCAAAGTAAAAAAAAACTATCCTTAAATCTAGTCCTAATGCTGACCCTCGCTCAAAATCCCTCTTGAGACCCATAGCAGCCATCCAATTTCCAAGATGGTATCAAGCCTTGATCGAATCAATAACAAACACAAATATTTTTTTTTGACAGAATTTAATTGAGACACAATTTATATGAAATAAAACTTTTATTAATTCTGAAATTAAGGTTCTTACAATTCAGAATGAAATAACAGGAAATTGAAATTACATAAAAAAACTACTAAAAACGGAATCGACAAAATTAAACTATTACAAAAATAAACTAAAAATCATCACCCTGGTTAAGCTGGAATGAGGGGGTATTTATACCCAATGCTTGATCTTCTCCCATCATTCTAGGTCTTCTTTTCTTTTTTATGCTTGGCTCCTCCATCTCTTTTCTTCCTGATCTAGCTTTTAGGCCGTTGGATTTAAAGTCGTGTATAACGGAATCGTTGACGTGCTTGGTGTGTTAGTTGGTGAGTGTGACTGAATATATACACTCACTCCCACGCCATTATTCACCAATCATCAATCCTTCTTTCAGCACTGGAATTAACTCAAGGGGGTTAGGGTTGGGTTAGGTTGTGTTTGATGGGTGACAGATGAGTTAGGAGTGTGAGGGTCATTTACCTCTATTGGTTAATTTGGGTGTGGGTGAGTGGTTAAGAAACTAGGGTTCATTGTTCTTGGTGTGTCATGTGGGGTGTTGAGTGAATTTTGATCGCATTTGGGTAAAAATGAATGCACAGTAACTGTAAATGTGTTATAAGTGTAACGGGTTGTCGAGCGTTAGGGTTTGGGTAGGATCGGGTTGGGGCTGTTTTTTTTTGAGTTTGGATTGGTGTGAGAGATGGCCAACAGGGTGTATTTGACCCGACTTTGACCGCGCCCTTTTGTAACTATGAGGAAATTACACATTCGGCCCTTGTGTTTGGCAAGCACCTTTTTCAGGTTATAATTAACTTTGGGCAAATTGCATATTCAGCCCTTGTGTTTATAAAACAATGGAGCTGGGCTTTGGATGAATGTGGTTTAGCTGCTGTTTTGACGTAGAAGGATGAGGCTATGAATCTCTCTGGCTTCGGCTTTGATTTCTTTAGCTTCTTATCACTCATCCTAGTTCTCGTGTCGTTTTTGACGTTTTCTTTGGATATTTGACCATATCATACCTCGCAACTAAACTCAGAGCACAAGCACATTTTGCATTTTTGATCCGTTTTGGGTTTATTTGGGCCTTTTTTAAGCATAATTAGATATGTGTATTTTACACTTATCAAAATTCCCAAATAAACGATTGGTGTTTCCTCACGCAACTATCACATTTGCTTATAACCTAAATACCTCGAAAATTCCCCAAACCTAACCTCTTGAAATGTGCAAAGAGTTTTGTTTAAGAGATCCCAGTTATTAAATCAACCGACTTCCATTTTTACTAAGATTTATCTTTTTTTTATGCATTTTTCTTGATACTTAACTATCCTAACTACAATTTATTCGTGTTGACATAATGCTGTTGTCATACCACATAGGTATTAATATTTTAGGATCATAGAGCAAAAAGCACCTATTTAAGCGTCTAAAAGATAACTTCATCTTCCGCTTTTTCGCACATTTTCCCACGCCACGCTTAAAAACCAAGATCATCGTAACTTACAAGTCATGCACTAACACTACTCATAAATACTAATTGTGTTCTTACTTTTTCTCCCACAAATCCTACTTTTGTATCTCAGGATTTTACTTAAGTCATATACCCGAAGGCTCTTTAAGTCTTTTGTTTCGATACTTATTAATTCAGAAAATAAAGTGCATGGTAAAGAACGCAATAATTAGCTCCTGGCCCTTCTCAAAAGATCAAATGCAATCAAGAATAAAGTCCACACCGAGGCGACCAATAATTTGGGCTTTTTTATTAGGCTCTTAAGCAAGGCACCATTCATGTCATATACTAAGGCCTCTTTAAGACAAGAATGAACCAATCTCTTTATGACCATCATACCCTTAGTTCTTTAGGCACAAAACAACGACATAAAATTAAGCAACATTATTTAAACCTACGTCCTTTAGTAGGCTACAACATCGGCCAGCCTCGACCGATGCAGCAAACCATATTGCGACTTCGGATTATATAAGTAAAATCGGTGCTTTTTATTCTCGAAGCCACACGATAGCGAGTCGACAAGAGGTTTTCTATTATTATGGACACGGACTTCTACCTTATATGTAAAACACCAACATCGGCCACGCCTCCGACAGATGAAGTATTGGCAGAGAAAGAAGACTTTTTTATTTATTATGGTATTTTTATGCCAAATTATGTATTCCTGATGTGTATCATCCCTTAACACAAAAAGGAACTAAAAGAAAACTTCCTATTAGCTAAATTATTAACCAACAAGAACCATACATCTCTATTTATTAAACATTATTCTATAGAGGTGAAGCAAAACTAAATGGGAGAAAATAACCACCAATTAACTCTTATGAGCTTGAAAGAAATCCAACATATTCTTGTTTAATGTCATGGAATTATAAATAAAACACGATCATTCTTGTTCCTTCACAAAAGAAATTTGCAAATACTTGCCTTATAAATCCAACTTGGCTATTAAAATCTACTTGAGATTTGCACAAGTCTTCATTTACTAACGATTCAAGTCTAGCATGTTTAAAGTCTATATGAGACTAGCATAAACTATCATCATTAATTGTTAAGGAAGAAAGCTAGAACTCAACACATTCAATCGGGTCAAAAATTACTTCTTATTCTTACCAGCGGAAAACCTACATTTTTGTCTTAACATTTTTTTTTTTTTTTTTTTTTTTAGATTAAAAATTTAAAATTTTTGCTATTTTTGTGGGAGAACCGGGTACGTGAGAAACACAATAAAGCATGCACATCATAATCGATTGATTCCTCACAAACTAAAAATGAAAAACATTGTCGCTCAATGTTTAACGTGGTGGTCCTACGAAAATCTAAGCCGTTTATTAAGTAGACAAAGATAATTCGTTAATCGATAATGATGAAAGGATATTGATCTCCCCAAACTAATTTCGTACAAAGGATGAGAAACTCGAGTGCACCGGAATGAGGCATCGGACACGAGAGGATTTTGAAAATGTAGTTGGGTTAATCCTGCCAAATCACTGCACAGCAAACAAACAACGAGAAACGAGAGGATGGGGCCCCGCAAATATTAACGCATTTAGAGGTTAGAAATAAAGAGAAGAAAAGGATAAGCATGGGGTGAAACTCCCACAAAGCGGCATTTGTTTTTGATTACGAGTCGCAGCTCGACTCGATCCCTGAAGTTATTGTAGTCCTTAGGGAAAGTCTGGAGGTCCTGGATCACAAGGTGGTGTATCCCCTCCATTCGTATGCTTGAGAACGGTGGCAGTTGACTTTGAAATTAGATTCCATCAGGCATGAGACATATTTGGCAGTGCCTAGGATAAACTTCGGTGATTGTGAAAGGTCCGGACCAACGGGACTTGAGCTTTCCGGAGAAAATCTTTAATCGGGAGTTGAAAAGTAAGACTTGATCACCAACATTGAAGATTCGGTTCTTTATCTTAGAATCGTGTAACTTCTTTGTCTTCTCCTTGTAGATTAGCGAATTCTCATAAGCTTGATCACGAAGCTCGCTGAGTTCATTGAGTTGAAGCTTTCGATGATCGCCTGCAGTCTTTAAATCGAAGTTGGCATGCTTAAGAGCCCAATACGCTTTGTGTTCTAGCTCAACTGGTAAGTGACACGCTTTTCCATAGACTAACTTATACGGAGTACATCCAATAGGAGTCTTGTAAGCGGTTCTGAAAGCCCATAATGCATCATCTAACTTATCTGACCATGAAGCACGGTTTTCTCCTACCGTTCTCTCCAAAATTCTTTTGAGACCTCGATTCGTGACTTCAACTTGACCACTCGTTTGAGGGTGGTAAGGAGTCGAAAGACGATGGGTGACACCATATTTAGACATAACTCGATCAAATTTGTCGTTACAAAAATGGGTCCCACGATCGCTTATGATTGCTCTCGGGGCACCGAATCGGGAGAAAAGGGATTTTAAGAACTTAACAACTACCCTAGCATCGTTGGTGGGGAGCGCTTTCGCTTCAACCCACTTGGAAAGATAATCGACGGCTACTAGAATATATTTGTTACCCCTAGACGTGGAAAGGTCCATAAAATTCAATTCCCATAATATCGAAAATCTCAAAACTTGGATGCGTTTTGATGGACATCTACATCACGTTTGAGAGATTTTGCTTGCCTTTGACAAGAATCACAAGATTTGTTTAATTCGTAGGCATCCTTATAAATGGTAGGCCTAAAAAAACCG
Source organism: Tanacetum coccineum (assembly GCA_026074375.1). Lineage (NCBI taxonomy): Eukaryota > Viridiplantae > Streptophyta > Magnoliopsida > Asterales > Asteraceae > Tanacetum > Tanacetum coccineum. The sequence continues at coordinate 19,151 of BQNB010032508.1, read as the reverse complement.
CATCAAAAACCTTCTTGGCGGTAAAGTTGGCTCGTAGTGTCCCCCGGTGGGTCCACTATGACAAGCTTTGAGAATTTCGAGAGCTTCTTTGCCATCTACACACCTTCGGATTATTTGATCCGCACAAGTCTTGAAAAGAAAAGGGTCATCCCAGAAGTAATGTTTTACATCTTTAAAGAATTGTTTTTCTTTTGAGGTCGACATTCTTTTTTAATGATTTTCCCCGGCGTGGGTAGTTAGCAAGTCGGCGTACCACGGGGTATTTGGTCTTCTGTAAGTTTACACACTAAAGTCTCTAAAGGAAATGTCCTCGGTAATTGCTTTGGGATCTAGACTTTCTCGTAAGGGTTTTCGAGACGAGAGAGGTGATCGGCTGCATAGTTTTTAGCCTCCCTTGTTCGATAACTTTAAAATCAACATTCTGAAAGAAGTAAGAGCCCCAACGAAGCAATCTTGCTTTGGCGTTCTTTCTTGTTGTAAAGTTTTTCAAAGCGGAGTGGTCCGTGTAAACAACATTTTTTTCATGATTAGTATGTCGAACTTAACGAAAGCATAAACAACTGCAAGCATCTCTTTCTCGGTTGTTGTGTAATTTGTTTCTGCTTCAGTCATTGTCTTACTAGCGTAATGAATTGGTCGGAAATGCTTCTCAATCCTTTGCCCTAAAACCGCTCCAATTGCATAATCACTTGCATCGCACATGATTTCAAAAGGTTGGTCCCAATTCGGAGCAATGAGAATTGGAGCTTCGGTCAGCTTCTTTTTCAATGTTTGAAAGGCTAGAATGCAATCTTCCGAAAAAATGAAAGGAGTGTTTTTCTCTAAGAGATGGGTCATGGGTCGAGAGATTTTGGAAAAGTCTTTGATAAATCTTCGATAGAATCCAGCATGCCCGAGAAAACTTCGAATTCCTTTGACGGTTGTTGGGTGAGGAAGCTTAGAAATTACATCAACTTTAGCCTTATCGACTTCAATTCCTTTTCTAGAGATCTTATGTCCTAAAACAATTCCTTCTTTAACCATGAAATGGCTCTTTTCCCAATTTAGTGCTAATTTGGTGTCTTCACATCTTTTAAGCATTTTATCTAAATTGGCAAGGACACGGACGGAAAAAGATTCTCAAAGACTGAAAAAATCGTCCCATGAAAACTTCATTTGTTTTTTCTTCATTTCGTGACAAATGGCCATCATACAACGTTGGAAAGTTCCGGGTGCATTGCACAAACCGAATGCATACGACGGTTACCGCTGGAAAGTTCCGTCTTATTATTATGGGCACGTGAAAAAGTAGTTTTCTCTTGATCTTTAGGTCAATGGGAATTGGAAAATACTGAAAAACCCATTAAGAAAACAATAAAACTCGTTGCGGTAATCGCTCTAATTCTTGTCCATGAAAGGGTAACGGAGAAAATGGTCTTTCGTTACAAGTGCTTCGTTCAACTTTCGATTAGTCGATTGCAAAACTCTCCATCCCGGTGACTAATCATGTAGGCACCGCTCATTTTTTTCATTGTTGTACAACCGGTCCTACCACCTTTTTTAGGAACACTGAATGAGACCGGTACTAAACATGGATTATCCGAGATTGGATAAATCAATCTCTGCGTCCAGATGTTTTTTTCTTCTTTCTTGATGACGTGTGGATTTTAGGGTTAACCTCTCCTTTGATTTTGGACTGGAAGGTTGGTTATCATCTTCTAAAAGGATTTTGTGTGAGCAAAACTCTGGATCTATGCCTCGGATATCAGAAAGTTTCCAAGCAATTGCTTGTTTTCGGTTTTTTAGGACATTAATGAGTGAGGTCTTTTCTTCTTGGCTCAAATCTTTTGAAATTATAACTGGAAGCTTGTTATTTTTCCTATAGAACGCATACTCGAGTATGCGGAGCGGTAAACTCTTTGAGCGCGGACTTCGGTGAATATTTCTTCTGAAGAGTCTTTTGTTCTCAACAACTTTAGATCTTTTTGATTTCCGGTTGTGAGTAATACTCTTGATTTGGGTGAGTAATGGATCATTGTTGAGAAGTGCCTAGAGAATGAGAATGTCACCTCTCTGGGATCATAGTACGTCGCATTTTTGGGAAATAATGGTGAAACTGGTTTATCATCGATTGTATTAAAAAGCATCGGCTGCCTAAAGAGTAGAAAAATCAACTTTCATCAAAAGGAGTAAGTGTTGGAGATGAATTAGAAACAATCGGATTCGAAGTTCGGGAAGGATTGATGTAAGCAACGGAATGGAAAAATCAAGTACTCTTGTGAGTACTCTTACAAGTAGCATCACATGAGATCAACTTTCTTCAATGTATTGAGATTGTTGTATGAAATGGAAAGGTGCATCACCACATTTAAGGGGTTAACGAGGTGATCATCATTCCTAAGACGTTATTCTCTCCTCGTAAACTCGATTAAAAGCTTGAGCAGTTCCTAAGAAAGGGTCGCCCGGTATCAATGTACTCGAGGATCGGCTATAAATTCAACGAATCATACGAAATCGGCGGGAAAGTAAAATTTCCCGACTTTGACAAAAAACATTTTCCAGGCTTACATCGGTTGGTTGGGAAAATTGTTACGGTCGGTAATTCTAATACCATTTTTGTTTTCGGTTAGGGCCTGAGAGTGAACTTTTTTCCAGATGGAATAAAGCATAAGATTGTTACTAGCACCTAAATCGGCAAGGCTAAGGTAAACTATCGAACTTGAAAAAATCACATGGAATGGAGAAGTCGACCGGGTCACCTAGCTTTATCTGGAAGCTTTTTAAGGACAGCCGCACTCCAATTTTCACTTCACCGGTGTTTTGGTTAATTCGATCAACTTGTCTTTGTTATTAAGCATCTTTTAAACTCGGAGCAAACTTTTGCATATGAATGAGAGCATCGCGAAACTTAAGTCAAAGTGAAGATTACGGAGAGTTTCCATAAACTTTTGAAAGCAAGGATGTCATCCTTTTCACGATCTTTTCTTTGTTGGTCTCGATGGTAAAGGTAAATTAGTTTGGTTTTGTTGGCAACGAAAGAAGGTTCTTCGATTGTTCTTTGTCTTTGGTTGTTCTTGGACAATGGTGGAGGTTGGATGTCTTCGGTGCTTGGTAGCTCGTATCCTTTTTCACCTCACTTTCCTTTTCCACACGGCGGTGTATTGAGGTATCGTATGAAACATCACTTACGAGTGTTATTTGCACTTGGCTTCATTCTTGGGTTGACATGGTATGCATTGGTAAAGAACTTGAACTTGACGGTTGGTTTGTGTTGATAGTTTTGCATGAAACCGAGCTTCATTTTTGAAACTCATCTTGCTTCTTTTGAGATCATTGTAAACTCTTTGATTTGAAAATTCATATTTTGAAAATTATCTCAACTTATTTGCAAATTATTAAGGTTTGCATCATTGGCTTTAGAATAATTTTCAAATTCGTTTTAGACCACACTATTTGTTGAGGGTTGGTTGAGTTAAAACTTGATTGATTTGTGGTTGATTTGGGTGGTGTTTGATATGGTGGAGCTTGATAAACTTGATTTTGAGTTTGGTTGTTTGGACGGTTTTGGTTGTAATTTCCTCCACGGTTTTGGTTGTAATTTCCTCCCCGGCAGCGGCGCCAAAAACTGATTGCGTATTTTTATACACGTAAAATATAATATAAAATAATATAATCCCGAGGTAGTTTATTAAGATAGTTACAAGTTTCCCATTGATAAAATTCAATCTCAAAAAAATATTTAATTATAATATTCAAAATACGTATATTAAACCGGGTAAGTATGATCACCCGGGTCGTTTTCCCCAATGACTCGTGCAATGGAAACCTCGATCTCGTTCGGAATGATTGAAACCTGGTGGTCTCATTTAACTTGCCAGATTGAAAGGTTGGTTTCTTTGGAGAAAATTACCAACAGCTGCGGTTTGTTGAAATTGTTGGTGTTATCTTGGAAAAACTAGGAAATCTGTTTCCTCCTAGAGTTAACGGACAAAGGTTAAACTGGTGATTTGAACCACAAGTGACACAAACTTCCTCAACTGCTTTGACGGGTGCAGGAGTAGTAACAACTAAAGCTTCATTGCATTCCAACTTTGTTCATCTTGATAGTTATCTTTCCTCGATGAGAAGCGGCTATTGGTGCATATCGAAAGAATTATTAGAAGAGAAGATTTAGTAAGAGGAGCATCCGTACTACTCTTGAATCATTAAGCTCGAACTACTTGAGTAATCGACTTTTGACTTGCTTTCAATAATACGACTTACAACCTTCTGGAGCATTTTGTCCAAGAATTGCCACCTGCTGCAGAATCTTAGGCATCTTGATTCGTTTGAAATTCAAAGAATTATAAAAAGTATCGCGGTTGGTGGTGTTACTGAAAAGCCATGGTGAGGACATGACGAAGAGAGTTCCTTTAAAACGTTCCATGCTTCATTATTGCTTCGTGTTGGTTGTTGATAAAATGTAATGATCTCTTTTTCGATAGTAAGTGGTTTTTGAAGGTGGGAAGTATTGGTTTATGGATTTTGCAAAAAAGGTCGTCCATGTGAGAATTGATCTTGGTGGTTCTAATGTAACTAACCAATCTCGGGCTTCTCGTTCTAGAGAAAAAAGGGAAAAGCAAAAGCTTTATGAAATGTGTTCGGTACGTCAGGGATGTCTATACGATTGAAGGGACTTTGTAAAAAATCGAAGGTGATTGTGGGGATCTTGTCTACGGTAAATTTGTTGCTTTGTCACAAGAATTGATTAAAGGTTGCTTAAGCTCGATATTGTTAGCATTTGGATCGGTGGAACAATATAGGCATCTTCATACCCTTCGATGTGGCTTGTAACATTTGGGCCATCGTTCGGGGGGGGGTTTTTGCGGCCATTGGGAACAACGGTTTTCAACAATTGGGAATTTTCCGAAAGAGTTTGGTTGTTGACGAGTTCTACGAGATTGCGACTACGAGTGCGCATTAAAAAAAAACTAACATAAAAAGCAAAATTTTACACTAATTTTTTTTTTTTTTTTTTTTTTTTTTTTATATATTATTTTTTTTAACGATGAATTTTAGCCGGTTAACGAAAGAGGACTAAACCCCCAATAATCAACTACTTCCGGTTTAGCTCTTGAAAATTGCTTTTCAAGGTGAGCCGTACTTGGTAGTGACACAAAAGGCAAGTGTTAAATCTTTGATTACGAATTGGGAACAATTGCAAGTTCACCGGAAATTGAAATGATAATATCTCAATAGAAGATATTATTTGTTGGTGTTCTGTTAACAACTTGGGGAATCTTTTATTTACTGAATTAGACCAATTTTTTTATATTTTTGATTTTTCTATTTTTTTTTTTTTTATCTTTTAATTATACTAAAAAGAAAAGGAAAATATATTTTTTACTTTTTATATTTTATTTATTTTTTTGGATTTTTTGGATTTATGACAAAAATTTAACTTTCGAGGACGAAAGGATCTTCAAACCAAATTCACAAACTTGAAACGAAGGAATCGCTTACACAAGTCCCCGGCAACGGCGCCAAAAACTGATTGCGTATTTTATACACGTAAAATATAATATAAAATAATATACTCCCGAGAGTAATTAAGAAAGTTACCAAGTTACCTTGATAAAATTCACTCTCAAAAATATATATATAAAATAATATATAATACGTATGTTTGACCGGGTAAGTATGATCACCCGGGTCGTTTCCCCAATGACTAGTGCAATGGAAACCTCGATCTCGTTCGGAATGATTGATTTGAATAAGAAAAGAGATATTTTTGATTTTTTTATACTACTAAAATTAAAGGCACAATTAAACAACTAATTAACAAATTAAACTAATTACGAAAGTAAATAAAATGCGACATTTAAGAAAACAAATGCAATTTAAATCTTAAAAATGTAAACTAGATTCCTAAACCTAAATTAATGCTAAAGAAAATTTTAGGAAAAAGAAAAATATTTTTTAAGGGCTTTTCGGATTTTTTTATGAATTAAATACTATTTAATCTAAATTAAATTCTAAAAATAGAAATTAAATTGATAAAAACTAAGAAAAATACTTTTTAAACTAAATTAACTCTAAATTACTTAAAAAGATGAGAAAAACATTTTTTTATTACTAATTTTTCTATTTAAAAGATTAAAATTTAAAGTTAAAGTTGAAAATTAAAAAACTAAAGGTTTGAAAATTAAATGTTTAAAAATATAAAACTTAAACTAAAAATTATATAAAAATACTTTTTATAAAAAGCATAATGCAGCCTGACCATTATTTTATCAAAGCCTAATTTTTAATGAGTAATTTTAAAAACTAAATCAAATAAATTAAAACTAACACCTAATTTATTATTTTTAAAAAAGATTTTTATTAAATAAACTATTAACAAAACACATGGGCCGAAAGTGACAAAACAGAAAGATAAGGGTAGGCGGGGAAAATTTAAAGTTTAATAAAAAAGACAAAGTTTGATCAATTGACAGAAGCAGTCCCTTAACCTAGGGACTAACTAGACTTAACAATTAAACTAACGAAGGACTAACTATGCAATTAACTAAGGACTAACTGCGCATTTAACAAGGACTAACTGTGTGACTTTTAAACTAACTGAAATTATGAAAAAGTGCAGAACAGGCCCCTGAAACCTCTAATCAACTACAATCAGCATCCCTTTTTAAAAAGCTTATAAACTAAATTTTTAAGACAACTTTTATAAAAAACTTAACTACTAACTTATTTTAATAAGCAATATGAGCATGTGAAAACTAATAAGCTTAAGCAGCTTAGTAGCCTACCTCTTAAACTAAATAAACATAGCAATCTTCAAGGCACATGACAAAATTTCCACTACTTTATAAAACTGTTATTCAACTTTTAGGCAAAATCCTACAGCATATTTAAAGCTACTACTACAAACCGAATTACTAGTAAATAACCCACAGCTTATTAAGAAAGCAGAAAAGGAACAAATGTAAATCAAATAGTGTGTACCTTGGCTTTCCAGCATGAACAGGAAAGCAATAAGCTGTGTGGGCTTATGGCTTAATCCACATAAGCCCTAAATCAAACCAACAACAATCCTAAACTAGTCCTAATGCTGACCCTCAGCTCTATAATCCTCTTGATACATAGGCAGCATCCAATTTCCAGATGGTATCAAGCACATGATCGAATCAGCATAACAAACACAATTTTTTGTTTTTGACAGAATTTAATTGAGACCATCAATTTATATGAAATAAAATTTTATTAATTCTGAAATTATAAGGTTCTTACAATTCAAAATGAAATATAACAGGAAATTGAAATTACATAAAAATACTAAAAACGGAATCGAACAATATAAACTATTACAAAAAATAAATAAAAATCTTCACCTGGTTAACTGGATGAGGGGGTATTTATACCCGTAAGCTGATTCCTCCCATCTTCTAGGTCTTTTTTTCTTTTTCATCTTGGCCTTCCATCTCTTCTCTCTCCTTGATCTGCTTTTAGGCCGTTGGTTTATAGTGTGTATAAAACGGATCGTTGACGTGGCTTGTGTGTTAGTTTGGTGAGTGTGACTGATATACACTCACTCCCACGCCATATCCCCAATCACAATCTCCTTTTTCAGCCACATTGGAATTTAACTCAAGGGGGGTTAGGGTTGGGTTAGGGTTTTGATTGATGGTTGACAGATGAGTTAGGGAGTGTTGAGGGGGTCCATTAGACCCATATGTTAATTTGGGTGGGGGTGAGTGGTTAAGAAACTAGGGTTCATTGTTCTTGGTGTGTTCATGTGTGTGTGAGTGAATTTTGATCGCATTTGGGGGTAAATGAGTGCACAGTAACTGTAAATGTGTTATAAGTGTAACCGGGTTGGTCGGGTTAGGGTATGGGTAGGATCGGGTTGGGGCTTTTGATATGATTGGTTGAGAGATGGCCCACGGGTTTATTTGACCCGACTTTGACCCGACGCCTTTGTAACTTTGAGGAAATTACACATTCGGCCCTTGTGTTTGGCAAGCACCTTTTTCAGGTTATAATTAACTTTGGGCAAATTGCATATTCAGCCCTTGTGTTTATAAAACAATGGAGCTGGGCTTTGGATGAATGTGGTTTAGCTGCAGTTGACTGTAGAAGCTGGAGGGCTTGATCTCTTCTAGGCTTCGGCTTTGATTTCTTTAGCTTCTTATCACTCATCCGTTTCGTGGTCGTTTTTTGACTGTTTTCTTGCGATATTTGATCTTATCCATACCTGACCCATAAAACTCAGCTACAAGCACATTTTTGCATTTTTGATCGTTTTGGTTGAATTGGGCCTTTTAAAGGCATAAATTGATATGTGTATTATACACTTATCAATGATACAATCACAAAACAGTCGCCTCCACTGCCCAACAGAAAAAGAAGTTGGAAAAAAGGAAAACTGATGACTACCGAATTGGAGACAATCTCTGAGCGGAGTTGACAGTGGCTGAGCAACTCAAAGATAATCACAAAACAGAATGCCGTCACGAAAACTACAGCTCTCATGCCAGTGGTTCTGGTGCTGATGAAGGAACTGGTGTTACACCAGGGGTTCCCGATGCACCTGATTATGACTCAGAGGATGATATCTCTTGGAAATCAAGTGATGATGATCAAGAAGATAAGCAAGCTCAAGATGATGAAGATGCAGATAAAAATGACGTTAATGAGACTACACAGGATGATGAAAATGATGATGAACATGATGTTGATGAGAAAGCTCAAGATGATGATGATGAAGAGCAGACTGAATCAGACGATGATGGTGATGATTTTGTCCATCCTAAGCTCACAACTCATGATGATGACATAATACATGAAGAGGAAACTAATTCTTTCGATCCTATAATTCACACACCCTCTTGTATTTTATCATCAGATGACGAAGATAGTGACAATGAAGTTGAAGGAACGAATGTTGAAGGTGCAAAGTCGGATGAAGAGCTACATATGAAGAGGATCAAGGAAATGAGGCAGTCGAAGATACCAATACCGATCTTGATGGAAGAGATGATGTAATGACAGATGTATATTACCCACGTTCAAGCATACCTTGGAAAATGAGACACTCCCATGTGTCCCTAACTACGGTAAATCTGTAATGGTCAACATCAGAGCTCGTCTGTATCATTCTGGATTCGTCTCCAACATGTTGAATCCAATACCAAGATACTGGTGTTGAATGATATTTTGGACAACATACTGAAGCCACTCTTCATTGATACCTTTCCTGTAATCAGCCAATCATGGAGCACATCCCTTCATGCACAATATAAATGCCTCCAACACCATATCCTCTCGTCATTCAAACACAACAACCACCAATTCTGACACCGGCAACTACTAAAGCTTCTTGCTCAATAAATCTTTCCTTACGTTGCTCGTTGTTTGGTTTTTGTTTGATATAGACTGAAAGGCGTTAGAGACAATTCAGGAACTCAGACAATCAAATCAATATGTGAAGCGCTCTCCTCCATTTCTTCGGCATTGTTGGTTGATCAATATCTAGCAAATAAGATGCAGGAAGCAGTGGACGTTGCAGTCCAATTGAAGTATGACAGAATTCGAGAAGAGTCTAATACTGCTAATCCCAGACTGCGAATAGGATCATCGCGATATTTATCGTCGCGATCTACAGCAAGATCATTATGACGAGGTTTATAAAGACGATTAACATACCTATGTTTTCTTCCGCCAAAAGGATTGATGTCCACTGGCTCATCGTCCCAGACTTTGGGCTCAGTTTCCGCCTCTTCTGCCGGCGAGTCCGGCTGTAATTGCTAGAGCTTAAGTTCTTGGATCCGCTGCTGTAGCCTTTTAATCGTCTCTACATCACGAGGATCACGAGTAGGAGGTGCTGGATTCACCTCAGCTTTCTTTCTACTATGGGTGTACATGATCACCTAAAGACTTTGATGCCAAATAATGCAGATTAAAAATAAAAACAAGCCACACAAACACAAGAACTAATCCGAAATTCTCAAGACAAGAAATTCTCTTATTTAATATATCGTAGGTTTCTCAAAAGCTGCTGAGACAACCCTAAAAAACGTCCTTATAAAGGAGGATAAGTTCTAAATAAAAAAGGAAACAAAATCTCATACAAAACATAATTGATTATCTCCAAAATAAAGCCTAAAAATAGAAAAACGCCCTTTTAAGGGCCCAAATGACCCCGAAAGGCCCAAAACTGACAGGGCTTATGAAAAAACAATAAGTCTTGACCATTGGGCCATTCCCGAGTGACCATGTGAACTTTAGCCTAATCCGCCACAAAAATTTGTTGCCGCAAAATAAGCGCCAAGCGTATTTGTTACGTTGACTCGCTCGTTGACCGCATTTGCATCATTTATTTTTAGTAATGACTTTTAGACCTACTTTTCATAATCGATTATATTCACTATCTAAGTCTTTTTCATCTAACGACGATAAGTCATCACTAAAAAATTCGGTTTTGAAAAGTACCTCATTAGATGCTTTAGCCATAAGACATTTTTCGTCCTTAGTCTTTTCTTTTTCCTCTTCATCGCTATCACTACATGTTCCTCCAACAAAAGCTCTTTGATTATAGTTTCTTAATAGTTTTGGGCATTCTCCGATGAGATGATTTGGATCTCCACATTTAAAGCATTTTCTTTCGCTATTACCATTATTGTCATCTTTATTTCTTTGGGATGACTTTCTTTCATCGTGTGGTTGTCTTACAAATCTTTCTCGTCTTTTGAAAATTTTCTTAAAGTCTCTCATGGCCATGGCGTATTCTTTGTCTTCACTATCGAAGGTCGAACCATCTTCATCACTAGATTCCTTTTTAGCCTTCAAGGCAAGAGATCTATTTAGTTCTCTTTTGCCTTTGACCATTTCAGAATCTTTCTTTATTATCACTTCATAAACTTTCAAGTTTCCAATAAGTTCGTCGAGTGATAGTGATGTCAAATCTTTTGACTCTTTAATAGCCATAAACTTTGCGCGCCATTTAGGATGAAGTGCCCTAAGAAATTTCCTAACATAATTCTTGCTAGAAAAACCTTCATTAAGTGCTTTTAGACTAGTAATAATAGTATTAAATCTAGCAAATCCATTATCTATCGATTCTTCTTCCGAAATTGTAAATTGTTCATATTGTTGAACAAGAAGATCTATTTTATTATCTTTGACTTGACTATTACCTTGGTAAGTGATTAATAAAGTATTCCAAATTTCTTTTGCGGTTTTGCACATAAAAATCTTTCGTATTCCTTACGTGGCAAAGCATTATAAATTACCATTTTAGCTTCATTGTTTTTAGCAAGTTTCTTTTTAAGATCATCGCTTTGTTTGTCAAATGGTACAATTTCATCCTTTTTAGTTTCGGGATTATTTTAAACGGGAGTAAAATCACCATAGGTAATAACATGCCAAATATCTAGATCTTTTGATTTCACATAAGTTTCGAATCTATTTTTCCAATAAATAAATCCCTCACTTTCAAATAGTGGTGGTCTTTGCATAGATTGCCCTTCTAAATATTTTTCCGATTCCATAGGTCGATTCAAGTTTGAATAGTTTACCGCTTTTTGATTTAATGTATCATTTGTTTATAAAAACTTAGATTCGACTTTATGTGATCTCAATATGTGCACAATATGAACAATACAACTAAGTAAATAAATGATAACAAGATATAGAATAAGTATGTAAGACAAGAGATAAGAGTTAGAAAGATCAAACCACAACACAAGGATTTATAGTGGTTCGGTAACGAAGCACCTCTTCGCCCTACTCTACTCCCTGAGCATCAAACTCGAGAGTTCTCTTCACTATGTCAACAAACTCCCTTTAGGTGGAGAAAACCGTACATAAGTAGCTTACACCAATTTCTAACATAAAGCTAAATGTCGAGTTCTAATCTTAGCTAGAACCAATCTATCACACCTTTTGTATTTTGAGGACTAAAATACTAACCGCACTATCAACTCGTCACTTCACCTAAGTTCTAACACGATCACCCTGATCTAACTATACTTTCTATGATCACCAAGATCTAACTATTACACACAACTACACAATGTGCACAAATGATTTACAATATATAAGACAATCGTAACTACGTTACGATAACACAAACTAAGCTATAATACTTCGTAACTTGATGGTAGGAAGTATTCTTCTCTTACACTCGAGGATCTAAGCATGAATCACTTGGAAACAAATGCTTAAGATTAAATGATCAAAGGATTGTAGGTGATGTATAAACTGATTTTAGACAGAAGAGAATGAGTTCAAAAGGTGAGAAAATCAGTGAGGAACGGTCTAGTATTTATAGGCAAAACTGGGAGCCTTTTTGTCTGACGGTCCCCCTTAGCTCATGTGTCGGCACCCTTATCACTAAGGAGCCCGCCATTATATTTAAGGGGGCCGCCCTAGGCCAGACGCTCCCTTTTTTGTTTTTTCCAGGGAGGTGTTTTCTTGAACATTTCTAGCCGTTTTTAGGTAGAAAATTTGAATTTTAAATGTTAAAATGTTTTGTAAAAATTATAAAAATGTTTGTAACATTTTATAAAAACATGCGAGGTTGAATAAAAATTCCTTTGATCATAAAAATGCATTAAGCATTTATTTATTCATACATTTAAGTGATTAAAATACCAAAATGAAAATTAACGACTAATTACTTGTTTATGTTTAATTTTACATTGATCGTTTTTACATTTTGTGATTATCAAAACGTAGAGAGGTCAAAAAATATTAATAACATTTTTAGACATTATTTCTGTCAACATTTACCTATAAGAGTTCCCACCAATTTTACTTTTCTTTCATAATTAGTTTAGATTTATATTAGTTTTAGTCTTAGTTTAAAAAACCACCTCTCTCAACATATTTATTTTAGTTGCTTTCTAAAAAACGTAAAAATACAAAAATACTCTTCCCTCAACCTTTAAATCTTAGTCAACATAAAATACGAACCTTCCTTACTATTCCTCTAGAGAATGATCAATCCTCCGAGTCTTGCCTATACTACACAACAATGATTAGGTACTCTGCCTAGGAGGATTGTAAAACTTTTGCGTTTACAATTATCCGCATCACCACTCTCGACTTCTCTCTTTATATTTCTCTCTTTTTCTCTCTAGAATTCTATCAGTATTGGTTTGTGATTTGTGATTAAGATGACTTAGTCCTGGGATAACACCTATTAATCGAGTAGTGGAAATGGAGAAGACGGAAGAAATGGACCTCGTTTAAAAACTAAAATTAAAATAGGGATTAAAGGGTGATGAAAACTCAATTTTTTTTCACTATTTGCTTAAGAAAAAACGTAGAAAGGCAGCAATTAATAGTGTTTTAGAAGACGAAAATTAGATTTCAAATCCTAGTCATGTTAAGGAACGATTCTTTAACTTTTGTCATAACAAATTCAGATGTTTTGCACGAATCAAAATGACAAACATAAGTCCCAGTCTTAAGAAAATTTCAAAGCAACAAATTCAGTCTATTTCTGTCCCATTCATCTTGGAAGAAATAAAGCAAGCGGTGTGGTCATGTGTCAGTGATCATGCTCCCAGTCCGGATGGATTTACTTTTTGATTTATAAAACAATTTTGGGAGCTAATGAAGGTGGATATTCAGAGGTTCATAAAAGAATTCGTCGATAAGGGAGAGTGTTATCCCAAAAGCTTTAATCCATTTCACAATAATAAGCTATACCAATAAGCAAAATAGTAGAAAGATAGAAAGAAAAGTTGAAAGATTATTAGAGAGAAATAAAGAGGTGGAAGATTACACACACACACAAATTATGCAAATGGTAACCAACACCCTCTCCATGTGAGGAGAGGGTTCTATTTATACCCTTGAGCCATGAGTGGCTTATGGGCTTTCTAACTTGGGCCGGGCTTGGCTTTTCTTGGGCTTTGAGCCCGCAACACGGACAATATTAGATTACAAACCAAGCCCGTTGAACCCGTCTAGCCTATTACAATACAAGACTAATTATGACTAATAAGACCGATAACATTCTTGTTCGACTTATATAAAATTAAGGCTAACAATCTCCCCCAATGTTGAGGTCTCTTTCTTCAAACTCCTCCGTACTACCGATGACGTTGAAGATATGACTTTTGACGTTTATGCTTTGCCTTGTTTTGGTCTTGTCTTGTTTGTAATGGCTTTGATCATTCATGCTTTGTGATCTTGATCTTGAGCCTTTATCTTTTGACTTTGAGTTCTTGAGATCGTTATCTTGCATCATCTCCTTGACATGAATCATCTTGATTTGACTTCCTTGATCAACTTGTGCTCTTGACCAACATGCTCATACTTGTTACATTCTTGTTTGACATATGTGATTATAAGTCTAACAATCTCCCCAATTGATGATTCTTTATTTTTCTCCCAGTAGTCATATCAGCTTTACTCGAACATAATGAAAAGGAATGACTTGTTTCAGTTCTCAAAAACCATAAAGAAGCATTCGCTTAGAAAACATCCGATATTCCAGGGATTAGCAATTCCTTTTGCAAACACAAAATCAATTTTGAGGATGATGTCAAACCTGTTATTCAAAGGCATCGTCGACTTAACCCAAACATGAAATAAGTCGTTAAAAAGAGATTATCAAACTTCTAGACGCGGGTATCATCTATGCCATCGAAGATAGCCCTTGGGGTAGTCTGATGCATTGCGTACCTAAAAAAGGAGAAATGACTGTTGTAACAAATGAAGACAACGAGCTCGTTCCAACACGAACAGTAACAGGATGGCGTGTTTGTATCGACTACCATAAGTTGAACGAAGCCACCTGAAAGGATCATTTTCCTTTACCCTTCATGGACAATGCTGGAAAGATTAGCCCGGAATAAGTTCTTTTGTTTTCTTGACAGATTTTCTAGATATTTTCAAATTCCTATCGAACCAGCCGATCAGGAAAAGACCACTTTCACTTGACCTTATGGAACCTACGCCTACAAGCGTATGCCTTTTGGCCTTTGCAACGTGCCAACAACTTTTCAAAGGTGCATGATTGCAATTTTTCAGGATATGCTCGAAACCTCCAAAGTCTTTATGGACGATTTCTCAATGTTTGGTGATTCATTCGATTCATGATTAAATAATCTAGAGCAGATGCTAATTCGATGTAAGCAAGCACACCTAGTTCTAAACTGGGAGAAGTGTCACTTCACGGTGACCGAAGGAATTGTGCTGGGACACAAAGTCTCCTGTAAAGGACTAGAGGTCGATAAAGCAAAAATTGACGTGATAGCTAAGTTACCACCACCCACTAACGTCAAAACCGTTAGAAGTTTTTATTTAGACATCCCGTATTCCTACCGACATTTTAAAAGATTTCTAAAATCGCCGACCCAAAAACAAAACACTCAAAAAAGACTCAGTCTTTAACTTCGATGAAAAGTGCAATAAGGCATTTAAAACTCTCAAAGAAAAGTTAATGAACGCACCTATTATGGTTTCACCTAATTGGTCGCTACCGTTTAAACTTATGTGCGAGGCAAGAAATTTTGCCGTAGGAGCAGTGCTAGGCCAACGCGAAGAAAAACATTTCCGACCCATCCACTTCGCTAGCAAAACTCCGAATAGCGCACAACAAAACTATACATGACCGAAAAAGAGTTACTTGCCGTAGTTTTTGCATTCGACAAGTTTCGATCATACCTTGTTCTCTCAAAAACAGTTATGTTCACAGATCACGCCGTAATAAAATATTTATTGTCGAAACAAGATGCCAAACCGCGTCTTATACGCTGGATTTTACTGCTTCAAGGATTCGATATCGAAATCAAAAATAAAAAGGGAGCAGAAAACGTTGCAACAGATCACTTATCGCGACTTGAGAGACCCAATCTCAAAGAACTCAAGGACGAGGAAATAAATGACAAGTTCCCTGATGAGTTTCTCATGAGTATCAAAACCGACGAGGAAGAGAGCCCGTGGTTTGCTGACTTTTCCAACTACCTAGTTGGAGGAATTCTAAGAAGAAGATTAACCTACACTCAGCGTTGTAAGTTCTTTTTAGAACTTAAGCACTATTTCCAGGACGAACCGTATCTATTCAAAGCATGCCCCGATGGCATGATTAGAAGATGTGTTCACGGTTCGAAAACTCGAAAAATTCTAGATGAATGTCATCATGGACCTACCGGGGGACATTATGGATCATCGATTACCGCAAAGAAAGTTTTTGATGCTGGATTCTATTGGCCAACCATATTCAAAGAAGCACAGACTCTGGTATAAAACGGTGACGCTACCAACGTTCTGGTAGCATTTCACAAAGAGACGAGATGCCTTTGAACAACATCCAAGTTAGTGAAATTTTCAACATACGGGGAATTGATTTAATGGGACCTTTTCCGAAATCCCATATGTTCGAATACATTCTTGTTGCAATTGAATACGTGTCAAAATGGACAGAAGCCGAAGCTTTACCCACTAACGATGCACGAGTTGTAGTCAATTTTTTGAAAAAGCTTTTCTCTCATTTCGGAATTCCGAAAGCCTTAATTAATGATAGAGGAACTCACTTTTATAATTGTAAAATGGAGAAAATCTTGAAAAAGTATAGAGTACATCATCGTATAGCCACAACTTATCATCTACAAACCAGTGGTGTTATCCCACTAATTTAATCCATTACACAACACTAATCTTTACCAATAAGGTAGAAAATAAGAAGAAAATTTAGAGAGAGAAAGTAGAGAGAGAAACAAAAAAGGAAGATTAGATTAGAGAATTGGTGGATTACAAGTAAATGAAAATGTAACCAACACCCTTCACCAAGTGTGGTGAAGGGATATTTATACCCATGCCTTGCTAGGTGGCGTATGGGCTTGTAATCTTGGGTCGGGCTTGGCATAACTTGGGCTTTGAGCCCGAAACATGGACAATATTAGATTACAATCCAAGCCTATTGAACCCGACTAGCCTATTACAATACAAGACCTAGTTTGACTTTCTAAGACCGATAACATTCTTGTTTGACTTAATATAATTAAGGCTAACAATCTCCCCCAATGTTGAGGTCTCTTTCTTCAAACTCCTCTGTACCACTGATGACATTGAAGATATGACGTTTGACGTTTATGCTTTGCCTTGTTATGGTCTTGTCTTGTTTGTAATGGCTTTGCTCATCCATGCTTTGCGATCTTGATTTTGAGTTCTTGAGATCGTTATCTTGCATCATCTCCTTGACTTGAATCACCTTGATTTGACTTCCTTGATCAACTTGTTGCTCTTTACCAACATGCCATACTTGTTACATTCTTGTTTGACATATGTGATTATAAGTCTAACAATCTCCCCAATTGATGATTCTTTATTTGACTTTGAGGCTCTTTGATGGTGGGGAAGATTAGAATAAACTATCTTGACGTTGAATGATTGACTTTGAAAGCTTGAGTATGAGCATGTGGTTTATGAATCTGACTTTGCTAGAATGAGGCTGCAACACCGTCGTCTAAACCTGAAATAAGATAGTTAGGAATAAAAGATGAATATGGCTTTGTCATTCATCTTGACTTCGGTTGCATTAACCTCCGGTTTCCCATTTTATAGTATAAATACTATACCTGTGATCAGGTAGATTCAAAGAATCTCCTTGACAGGGTTTCCAGCTCAAAGCGTAGGATCTTCTAACACATATGTATTAGATTCACCATGCTTGCTAGTTCTCATTACCGGAACGTCTCAAAGCAGACAACACGGTAAGAGTAAATCAGATAGTTACTATCTTTCTGATTAAGTCGTCAATTCATTTACTGGACCAAAATTGATATCCAGTTATCACAAGCTTGATTCATATAGAATCTTGCAAGTCACCTACCAAGAGCTTGTTTGATGTTGGCTCAAGCAGGATTTCCATCTTCACTTGAATACTTAAGTAGCACTCGGAATGTCTGGCAAGATCTCTCAAGCATAATGCGTATCGACACATTGTTCACAAACTTTGAACTTGCGGTGATCAACTAGTGTATTTTGACCTGTGGTCCGTATCAGATTTATAATTTGATCTCTCTTGGCTCTAGACTCGATTTGTGCACTAGTTTTAGTAATCGGAGGCTGGAGCTGACTGCCATCTATTCAATATCAACAATCTCAGAGTGAAGACGTTAGTAGATAACGTGTGTATCTTCGTGACAAATGAGACAGGTTTCTTTTGAGAGAAACCCAAATGGCTGGGAAGGGTTGTGCATTGCATCACTGGGTACATGATGTCGTCTTCAATATCAACAATCATCTTTGTGATTTTGATAGATTATGTATTGACCCGGTTTCTGCCTAAGTTGTGTGGAGGCTTCTTTCTTTTCACCCTTTATCCATACATTTCTTTTTCATTCTTAACCCATTTAATGCTTACCAAGACGTCATTACTAACACCTTGTTGTGATTGTTCCAGTGTTAGCTCAATCTTAGTCAGCATTTTTCCCTTACACACATTCATCTCCAGTCATACCTAAGGACTGCCATTTCTAACTATGGAGTGTCCTTGGGTAGATCCCTCCGGTTCTGGTAGGATCGTAGGACTTATACATAACCTAACCACCTTATGACTTCAGAATCGTCATGAAATTAATAGGTTGTTGGGTATGAGATCGAACCATAAAACCATTTTCTGACATTGTTATTTTCAAATACTTCCCCCACACATGTGCTTTGAGATTCGAAATTGTTTAGCACATGAAGGAAATAGTTGCACTTAGAGTCTTAAAGATCATATTTGTCTATAACACATTTTAATCACATTTTCTCCCCTTATTTTAAATAATAAAACACTTAGTATTTGAAATACCAATTGATTAAAATTTGACATGAAAAATTCCATGGGGAGAAAAATTATACTACGATATTGCATGAATTCATTTTTCAGATTGCTCCCCTTTAACAGTATATGTGGGATACCAATATTTATTAAAACTTGACATTGGAATGAAAAATTGATATGACACCACAAAAAGTTGAAGACGGAGTGGGATGCCTTAGTGAACAATGTATATTATTAATTGACATTAAGTTTCCACATTTTTAATTTCACAAAATGTGTTTGGATACATAAAATTGACATTTATGAGATGTATCCGACACATTAAAAGGCTTTGTTTTCAAAAACTCCCCCTCAGAAATTGATTCACATAAAATGACATTCTACGTACTACAATTCATTGAAAATT
>BQNB010032507.1:0-53114 GCA_026074375.1 Tanacetum coccineum | reverse complement strand
AGGATGAGAAGCTCGTGTGAAATGGGATACAACACTGGACACGAGAGTCTTCAGGAATTGTTGGGTTAATCCTACAAAAAAATGCACAAGAACAACAAACAGCAAGAAACCGGAAGAGAATAGCCACAACACATCACAACATATTATTTAAGAAAATAGAAAGAAAATGGATAAGCATGGGGTGAACTCCCACGAAGCGGCTTGTTTTTGGTTACCGAGTCACAAGCTCGACTCGATCCCTGAATTTAGTTTAATCTCTTAGGAGATTGTGGAGATCTGGGACGTATACCTTGAGTGGTATTCCCCTCCTAAAGTAACTTTTAAACACGGTGACCATTACTTTGAATTCAGACCAATAGAGTTTGAGAATAATTCAAGACATTTCCGTAAGGAAAAACTTGAGTGATGAGTGCAAGGTCCAGACCAACGAGTTTTAAGCTATCCGAGAATATCTTTAAACCGGGAGTTAAAGATAAAACTTGATCACCCACCAACATTGAAGATTCATTCTTGATCTTGAGACGTGAAGCTTTCATCGTCTACTCCTTGTAAATATTAATGAATTCTCATAAACTTGATCTCGAAGCACGTTAAGCTCATTTATTTGCACTTCTGATGACCACTCCGACGTATTGAGGTCAAAATTTACGTGCTTAAAGCCCAATACGCTTTGTGTTCATTCGAACTGGTAAATGACAATACTTTCCAGTAAACAGCTGTAAGTGTGCATACCGACTTGTGGTTTTGAAGGCGGTTCGGAATGCCCCAAAGCATCTGTCTAGCATGACAGAACCAGGAGGCAAGGTTTTCTCCTACCGTCCATTCAAAATACGCTTAAGTCAAACGATTGAACACTTCAACTTGACCACTCGATAAGTGTCGAATTGAAGGAGGTAAGCGGGGTAGCTAAAAAAACGATGTGTGACCTCCATATTTAGACTCACTTTTGACAATTGATCATTACAAAAGTGGGTCCCCACGATCGCTTATTATAGCTCATCGGTGTTCCTAAAATCGGGCAAAAAAAGACCTTTAAAAAAAAATTTCACCACTAACAGACGAGCATCGGTTGTATGGGAGCGCGCGTTCGCTTTCAACCCTTTCGAAAGATAGTCACTGCTACAAGATATACTATATTCCCCATTGATGACGAAAAGGTCCCATAAAATTAATACCCCATACATCGAAAATTTCACAAACCTTGGATAGCGTTTTGAGGATAGCATTTCATCCCCACAGTCATTCAAGTCTCAGTCGCCCATCTACAATAAAAGTAGGGTTAATCTAGTATATCTTCGATGAGAGGAAAACGACGCCTTACACGGACCGCCGCCTACAGGTTAGACCCAAACAGGCAAGATTCCGGGAATCCGATATCACCTGAGCCGCTCTTCCCTACCAGATTCATCCAAACTTTCAGCGAAAAACGACACCTGTTGGCATATACGCCTACATGGGTGTGCGGGTGTGGGGAGGGGGGGGGGAGGGGGGTGGCGGAATAGGGTTGGGGTTGCCGTGGGTGGGTGGTTTATGTTGGGGTGTTTAATTTAGATTATATAGAGAACAGAGTTTTATATCGGGGTAAAGGGGGGAGGGTGTGGGGCCCAAAGTTACTATCACGATGCTCAATTCGAATGATCAAATCTTGTGATACGTCCAACGACAAATGTGACAAAATATTCTCAACGTGATGAAATGCCTCAAAACGCGTATCGCAGTTGTGAAAATCTTCGAAGTAATGGGGATTAGATTTTATGGAAATTTTTGACGTCATACAATGGGTTAAGTATATCCTTTGTAAATCGAAACTAGAGTTCGTTTTGGGTGAGGAGGGGGGGGAGAGGGATCTACGCTCGCCAAGAGTGGGAAGGATATCTTGGGCCGGGATCTGGATCAAGATTTTGATCATCGAATGAGCAACTCGATATATAGTGGGCCAAAAGAACCGCATCAAATACTTTTCGAGCTGAGATGGTAATATAATGCCCCCGTGGTCCTTCATGACAAGCCTTGAGGATTCAGAGCTTCGTGTCCATGCACAACCTTCGAATGAGTTATCCGCACATATCGAAAGAGTAGGTAATCATCCCAGAAATAATGTTTTTACGTCTTTGAAAATTTCCTCTTCAGTTGAGTTGACATCTTTTAGAATAAATTCCCCCGCATGGTAGTTTGCACAATCGCAAACCATGGGGTACTTCAATTTGATATAACTCCAAGAGTTTTCTACAGGAAAATTAGTTTAATGTCTTGTTATCCAAACCATCTTTTGTGAGATCTCGAGACCTTGACAATGATCGCGCTAGATTTCACTTCCTTTCTTGTCAAGATAGTGATATCGAACTCTTGTAAAAGTACACCATCGACAACCTTGGCTAGCCTCTTGTTTGTTTATGAGTATTTCAAAGCAGAAGGTCGTATAAACAATGCTTTTTAGATAAGACAAGATATGGCCGAGAACTTTCAAAAGCATACACTACGGCAGCATCTCTACCTCTATGGAGTTAATGAATTTGAGCTTCGGTCATCGTCTTACTAGCATAATGAATTGGTTGAAAATGCTTCGTCTTACGTTGTCCAAGAACCGCACCAATCGCAAAATCGCTCGCATCACACATTAATTCGAAAGGTAGGTTCCAATCCGGACACTAAGATCTAGGTTTGGTAAAGCTTCTTCTGTAAGGGTTTCGAAAGCATTGATACCAGAACTGAGAAAATACAAAAGGTGTGGTCATTTTGAGAAGGTGAGATATTTGGTCTAGAAATCTTGAAAAGTCTCGAAATGAAGCGACGGTAAAAATCCCGCATGACCTAAAAAACTTCTAACTCCTTTGACGGTAGTCGGATGAGGGAGTTTAGCAATCACATCGACTTTTGCTCGGTCGACCTCAATTCCAGACTTAGATATCTTATGACCTAAAACAATACCTTCTTTACACATGAAATGACATTTTTCCCAATTAAGGACAAGATTTGTGTCTTCACATCTTTTTAACATTCGTTCAAGATTAGAAAGACATGAATCAAAACTATCACCAAAAACAGAAAAATCATCCATAAACACCTCCATTGTCTTTTCTATCATGTCGTGAAAAATCGCCATCATACAACGTTGAAAGGTTCCAGGAGCATTACATAATCCAAATGGCATACGACGATAACAAAATTACCGTACAGACACGTAAAAGTCATTTTCTCTTGATCTTGAGGAGTCAATTGAATATGAAACAATCCTAAAATAACAACAAATAAACAATAGAATTCATTGCCGGCTAGACGTTCTAGCATTTGATCCATGAACAGGAGAGGAAAATGATCTTTACGAGTCGCTTCGTTAAGCTTCCTATAATCGATACATACTCTCCATCCGGTAACTAGACGTGTCGGAATTAATTCATTCTCTTCATTTGCAACGACGGTCATTCCTCCTTTTTTAGGAACACAATGGATTGGACTAACCCACGGGCTGTCGAATCGGAAATCATTCCGGCATCAAGAAGTTTAATCACCTCCTTCTTAATGACTTCATGAATTTTCGGGTTCACCCGTCTTTGACTTTGCACCGATGGTTTACAATCGTCTTCCATCAAAATCTTATGAGTACAAAAACGAGGGTCGATACCCTTGATATCGGTTATTTTCCAAGCAATTGCACGTTTATGAGATTTAAGAATATTAATGAGGATCTTCTTTTGATTTCGTTTTTAAACCATTTTGCTAATGATGACGGTAACTTATCGTTTCCTTCCAAGAAAGCATATTCTAAGTGAGATGGTAAGTCATTTTAATCCAATTCCTAGGCTCTTCAATTAAAGATTTGGCCTCGGTAACTTCACTTTGCTTAAGGATCCAACGTGAGTAAGTTTATAACGTCAACATTTAAACAATTGTTTCAAGCAACATAAATGTCTTCCTCCGGATCACAATCAATCATGCTCACTTCCAGGAAGAGATTGATTTGTCAAAAAAAAAGCATCAATTTCTTCAAAAGTGAATCGAATAAAAGGCTCAGACGTCGAAGTGGATTGCTATTGAAAATCATCACTAGGAAATCCTAATCAATTCCGGAACATACTCCCTCACAAATTTCATCAATGAATGTCAATTCGGTTTACCGATTTGGCCATTTGTAGAGGAATATTTCCATGTTGGTCCCTAATTGAAAGTGACGGCTTCGTTGTCAACACGGAGGGTGATTTCTCCTTCGTAAACGTCAATTAAGGTACGACTGGTTTTCAAAAATGACCTTCCAAGTATAAGAGGTACTCAGGGATCAGCTTCGAAATCGACAACTACAAAATTGGCGAGAAAGTGAAATTTTCCAACTTTAACGTAGATGTCTTCGGCTAAACCCTTAGGGTAAGTTATGGATCGGTTTGCTAACTCTAAAGTCATTCGAGTTGGTGAAAGTTCGGGCAAAGAAAGTTTTTTCCAAATAGAAAGGGGCATTAGATTTATGCTTGCACCAAGATCGGCCAAGGCGTAACATATCTCCATTCCCAGGAATTCACAAGGAATAAGAAATTTTCCTGGATCTCCTAGCTTTTCGGGAAGCTTTTTAAGGAGCATTGCCGAGCAATTCTCGTTCAATGGAATTTTCACTAATTCAAGCAACTTTTCTTTATTCATTAACAAATCCCTAATAGTAGGAGCAAATCTCGGCATTAAAAACAAAGCATCCGCAAAACTTATATCAAAACGCAAATCTTGAAACATTTGAAAAATCTTTTCTTTTTGGTATGAAGCTTTTTCTCGATCTTTTGATTGTCTCATCTTGAAGGGTAAAGAATACTTGCTTTAGGTACCGTCTTCGGAATCTCGGGTTCCGGTATCAGAGTTGATTTTGGTAAAGTCTTCAGAATCTCGGGTTCCGGAATTGGTTTAGGGATAACCGGAGGTGGGATTTGAGCGATACTTCCTTGGAAATTATTTTGCTCCTCATCCGTTATTTCCTCGGTCTCTCGTTTCACTACCTTTTTCGGAGAAGGTTTAGTTGGATTCGAGGGTCCCTCGTAAGCTACACCACTTCGGGTAGTGATTGCTTTCATCTCGCCCTTCGGGTTAGGAATCGTATTACTCGGAAGAGTACCCGAAGGTGAGGCTTGGGCTTGAAAGAAACTACTTAACATGGTTTGAAGATTATTTTGCAACGTGTTTTGAAAAGCATTATTTTGACTCATCAAAGCGGTTTGTTGATTCTTGATGGTATTTTGAATCTCGTTCTTTAACTCTCCTTTCATCGAAGTGATTTGGTATTGAAAATTCCTAATCGTTTGATCATTAGAATTCTTGTAATTCGAAAAATCATTTGAAAAATTGTTGATCCCACGCCTTGATCAATTCTTTACGTAGTAAAGAGTTTGTTACCTTGGAAGAATCCAAAATAACAAAGATTGAGACTTTGTATGTATACCAAAGTGTATGCGGAATCTACACTTTGATACTCTAGAGGTGTTTATTAATGGAACAGTAATAACCAAAACAAACAATGAACAATGAACAAACTGCTTCAATATTATTAGAATAATACGAGTACTCTTGTAGTACTGGGGTTACAAAAACCTTGAAGCTATTACAATTTTTCTCTCTAAGTATTTCTATCACTTGAAAAGTATATCTCTATTCTAAACATAGGATCTCCTTTTATAGAACACAAGGAGTCCTTTACAAAGATAACAACCTATCTTTTAGGATCAGTTACAATTCAAAAATAAACATCCCGAAATAATCTCCATGCATCCTTATCTTCAGTTCAGCAGCTTTGACCATCAGCAGTACTAACTCTTTCTACTAGCAGTATTAATTAACACTGGCAGTACTAAGTTTGTACTGGCAGTACTAACTCCATTAGTACTGTTGGCAGTATTAAGTCTTGTGAAGATTTATTCCTAACAATCCTCCCCTAAACTTGTGATTGTCCTTCAAATCATCAAGTTTCTTCTGAATAAAATCTTCTAGTCTTCTTCCTCTTTGCTGATTATTCCTTTTCAGAACAAATCTTTCACTTCTGCACTTGAGATCTATAAACCTTTAGAAGATCAATCGCATGTAACTCTCAGATCCAACCTCTAATTTCTTCTTCAACATCTTGAAAATCATCTCTTGACTTAAAGTATATTTCTTCTCTGTCAACATATGAATTGCTAACCCATTCTCCATCAACAAAATGTGAATACCAAAAAAATCACATAATATCTAGCTGATCAAGTTGTATTCATACTGATCTTTCTAAATCTCATCATCTTCATCAAGCTCAAACAAAGTGTGTAAATCCCCCCAAAGCATCAGATCATACCCTTCTGGTCTTGAAGTACTATACCTTTCCTTGACTAATCTGTACAATTCCTCTACATCTAGTCTATCAAAGTCTTCAAGCATCTCACTCAAAACTTTATAATTTTTGGAGCTGCCATCCCCTCTGAAGACTTGATAGTACATGAAGTTCTCTGTCAAAACACAAGTCTTCCAATCCACAACTGGAAACTTTGTAAATAGAGATTCAACCTCTATAGGAACCTCTTCTCTTGGTATTATATCCAGAAATCCTTTGAGTTCTTCCTTCTCTGCATCTTCCTCCGTCTTTTGTCTCTTCCTTGTGCTTTTCCTAGGAATAAATTTCTTCTCTGCTTCAGTTTCTTATACACCTTCTTTCATTTCTTCTAGTGTATCAACCTCTTCTTCTCACAATCTTATAACAGGAGACTTTATGCTTTTCCACTTCCTGCTCGTGCATCCATAGGCTCAAAATTTTGATTAAAATCCCAAACCTTTTCAAAAGATTGGCATTATGTCATGTAAGACATCCCATTGAAGTCCACTGATCCTTGTAGTTCCCCTGATTTCTTCAAATATTTGATCATATTTCTTCTTGCATGGCAACTGTGTCCTTTGGCTACATTCTAGAGTATGATATCGGCTGACAGAGGATCATTCCAATCTATCTTCTTAGTAGACTTGGCTTCATCCATACTCTTACTTTCCTCTTACATCCCAATGGTCTTTTGCCAACTCGCAACTCTATGCAATGCTGAGCTCATTTGTTCCTCATTCATTTGCTCTTCAGTCTGATGCATCGGCATAGCTTAACCTTTCTTGTTCAAGCTCCTTCTTAGTCTTCTTCTTGGGCTCTTCCTCTATCATTATGGCTTTTCCCTTTTCTTGTCTTGACCTTTTCTCTGCACTCCTTCTTGTATAAGTAACAGTTCCTCCAACAGTACTAAGACTTACCTCAGCAGTACTAACTATTGGAACTTCTTCACTAGCAGTACCTTTCTTTGCACCAGCAGTACTAACTTCATCACTTGCTTTCTCACTACCCTCTTGATCTTGAATGACTTCAGTTGGAGTCACTTCTTGAATAAATAGTTCAGTGTCAGTACTTGCTTTTTCTTGAACCTCTGCATCAGATAACTTCCTCCCCTGTTTGGAAGAATCATCTTCAAAGACTTCAATCCTCTTAAAGAACAACCCTACGTTGTCTCCTTGCTTTCCTAATCTTTATCTGAGACTCTAGCTTCTTGACCCTGAGAATAAGCTTAGTATAAGCAGAACTATAGGTTTTCTTTGTCTTCATCAAGTCAGCCTCCAATACTCCAATCCTGTCAGAAAGTTTGGTAACCAAATTCATCAATGCATTAAGTTTCAAGCTACCCTCATCACTTCTATGTGAGTGAACAGCATATAGATGAAAGTCATGGTATAGGTAACATGGTGTTCAACTCTAAAATAAAAAAAGTTTGTGTTGGTGAAGGTTGTGGTGGATGAGGGATGAGTGAGTTGATGGTTGTGTAGGTGATGTTTATTGTGTTACATCAGCATGCATGAGCAGGGGTGTGGTTTCGATGGGAAGGAGAAGGAGAAGGGAAGGTGAATGTTTAGGTGAGTGGGAAGGTGAGGATGTAATTCTGGAAGGTGAAGTAGAAGGTGCAGTAACATCTATCAAGTGGGAAAAAGCAACCACCTGCCTGAATAACCCCTTTGTGGCCTGCTTCATTTGCTTAAAAACTTTCATGCTAAGAGAGGGAACAAGATATGTTCTAGTGTGTTGTTAAAACTGGTGTGTCTGCATATCTAGGCATATCTGAATGAATCTAGGGTACATCAAAAACTTATGGGGACTAGAGATATTAGACACCATGTGCTCAAAATCATACCTAGAAAATTAAACATCTATTGGTGGGCTAAACATATAACATGCATCTGCATTATTACTACTAAACGCTCCCATCATTCTTCTTTGGTCTAGGCAATGAAGAATAGTATGAATAAGCAACACTCCATTGAGGTAAAAAGCACCTTTTGAAACGTTAACTTATCTGAGTCAGTGTGATATCCCATAAGCGCCAATTGCTCAAAGATCTCTGAGTTTGGAATAGAAGTAATACCATCTTGATCAGCTAACTTTAGATGTCGTCGTAAATATCCTTTAGTGATAGATAGTGTATACCATCAATAGTAAAAAAAAGCGATTAATCTGACTTCTCCAATATCATCAGTTTTTGATTTTTTATTTTTTGTTTTTTGGTTTTTTATTGTTTTGTTAAAATAATAATTTAATTTTATTTTTGTAAAGCCTCACAGACCTCCAAAATAGTTTTGATAAAGTAGACACAAACCTCTGGCATCTTGGATAGAGCATAGCAAATTAGACTTCCGAATTAATGAAATCGATGATCTGGATTAAACCCTCACTCCCTGTAGATTTTTCTAAAAATGCGACCTTGTGTAGCTATGTCAACAAAACTCCAGTTGTCATGATACCAATAGGAGTAATCGAGTGGGATATGACTCGTGATGAATATATGAAAAGCAGGAGAAAGTTTAATTGTGATTTAAATAAGAGAAACGGAGAGAATAAGTTTGACCAATTTAAAGAAACTGGTGATCGAGTGAAAGTTAACATATATATATATATAGAAGAACACAAAAGTCCAAATGGTCAAACCCATATAACATAGAATTTGGGCGGAAAATATTCAACGACTCTATTATTTAATGAAAAATCTGTTAGGCCCAACAGTACTATACGTCATCCAGCAGTATTATCTTTGGTCTAGCAGTAACTAAAGTACGCCTAGCAGATAAACTTTTCCACCCATAAGCAGTAAAACTCCAAAGTTTGTCATGACTAAAAGAATAACTTCAACACAATCTCTCTTTCTGTTTTTAGCTCACATGTCCTCTCTCAATACTTTTGGCTCACTTTCACTCTGTCTATTTTTCACACAGCTCCTCTTTCTTATTTTGAGCTCACCAATTTCTCTCTTTTTTTTACTCACAACTCACACAAAGTGTAGTTATTTGGCAAACTACCAGCCATAAAGACTGATATGAAGAGTCCCTTTACCAAAAGCCGTTGGCTTTGACTAGCCAAATTTCTTCATTAAAAAACATGGTGCAAAATAACCCTATAGTTTTGAGTAAACTATCAACTATAAACGGATTTGTGGAGTCTTTACCAATAGCCGTTTGCTTTGGACTAGCCAATGCTTTATTGTAAAAACATGGTGCATTGATGACCATATAAGTATTTTGAGGTAAACTATCCAACTATCAAACGAATTAGAAGTCATCTTCCAGTATCCGTTAGCTCTGGACTAGTCAATTCTTGATGTCCTATTAGACAATGGAGAAGTGTGAATGACCATTTGTTGTGTGGTGCCACAACCAACACTCAAGAAACCAAAACCCCCAAAACCATGTTTCCTCCCCTCAAATAATACATTGTTGAGTAACCAATTACACACATCATAGTTTAACCTGAAAAAGTTTAGCTTAAAACAAGAAAACAAAACCTAAACATTTGTCATGTTTAACAGGATTAAGTGTGACTAACAGGATTAACAGAGAAATAACCAGCAGTACTAATTATAAGTAATAGTTTTAACTAACAGTTTTAAATATAACTTGCAGTACTAATTAGAACTAGAAGTATTAATTGACAAAGACGTAACAGTACTAACATGTAACAAACTTTACAAAATAAACAAGAGATTTGGGCCTTAGGGATTGAGCATTCCAATACTTAAGACCAAGTACTGAAATCTACCAGCATCAAAACCTTTTGTAAGGAGATCTGCTACATTATTAGAGTGTCAATTTTAGCCCAATGAAATCAACTTTTTAGCATATTTTGGGGGGCCAAAAATCTCTTATAAAATGAGCCTAATCTCTATAATTTTTTTTTTTTTTAGAATGAAGAACACATTTAAAATTACACGATAGTACTAGTATTGTCAATGTAAATAACAGTATCCATGAAATTGTACCCATAATCCAGCAGTTGGTTTTGGATCCAGAGAACCTTCCCAAAAAACTGCCAGCAGCACATAATCAGCTTTCAGTGTAAGAAGTGGCAACTACAGTTTGTTTCTTGCATTGCCAAGAAATCAACCTATTTCCCAAAAACTGACAACCTCTAGTGTTTGATTCTATCAAGTGTAGCTCCCGCATAGCCACTATCAGTTCAGAAACTAACTCCAATGGAGAATCCTTAATAAGTACCAAAGACCTAGAGATGGTTTGCCTTTAAGGTAACTAAAGGATTCTTTGTGACAGCTAAGAGATGGGAAGTTTTGACGAGAAAACTGAAACCTTGCACATGCACATACTGCAAACATGATATCTGGTCTGGATGCTGTAAGATACATTAAATATCCAATCATAGATCTATAAAGATGTTCATCAACATCATCAGCGTCTACATCTTTAACCAAAGGCTTTTCTAAATCTGTGGGAGTGGAGGCAGACTTCACATATGTGTAGTTGAACTTCTCAACATTACATGGACAATATATCTGACTGATTTAAAGATGCCTTTCATTCTTTGTGGACCTGCAATCCCAAAAGAAGGTTGAGTTCTCTGCCATAGACTCATCCTGAAACTTATCCTTCATAAGCTTCTCAAACTCTTCACAAAGCTCCTTCTTGGTAGATCCAAAGATAATGTCATCCACATATATTTGAACAAGCAAGATATGTCCCTTTTGTCTCTTGATGAACAATGTTTGGTCAATCTTTCCTCTTTGAAAACCATTGCACAAGAGATAATTGGCCAAAGTGTCATACCCTGCTCTTGGTGCTTGATGCAGGCCATATAATGCTTTCACGACCTTATAGACTTTATCAGGATGATCAGGATCTTTAAAACCTAGAGGTTGACATACATATACCTCCTCTTCAATTTGACCATACAGGAAAACACTTTTTACATCCATTTGGTAGACCATAAATCCCATATAGGAAGCATAAGCCAAGAAAAATCATATGGCCTCAATTCTAGCTAGTCTATGCCCTCTTCTTGAGTATGTCCTTAAGCAACAAGTCTTGCTTTGTTTCTGATGACTATCCCCCTTTTATCTTTCTTGTTTCTGAATACCCACTTTGTACTAATTGCTCTATGACCTGTAGGTAAATCCACAAGAATCCAGACCTTTTGCAGTTTAAACTATAGAAGTTCCTCCTGCATAGCTTCTACCCATGTTGGATCACTAAGAGCTTTAGAAACTCTTTTTGGTTATTCTTGAGAGAGGAAACAAGCAAAAAGACATGTTGGAAGGTCCTGATGAGACTTTCCTTCATATATAGCACTAAGAAATCCTTGTTCAGAGTAAGAAGTTTTCATCCTTCTTGTTTGAACATATGACTGCTTATCACCAATCACATGCTCAATTGGGTGATCTTTGTGAATTCTTATGTGAGGAGTGGTAGGAACTGTATAAGATTGTGGAATGTTCCCCAATTCAATTTCTTGGTCCTCCACTTGTGTGTCTTTGGATGCAGGAATAGGTCCTACCAAGTCTTCAGGAGTAGCAGTATTAACTTTAGGGAGAGCAGTACTAACTTCTCTACTACCAGGATTAATTTTTTGTCTGGCAGTATTAACTTGTTGATTAGCAGTACCATTATCCTTAAGACTGCTATCATCATGAGACTTTTCTGTAGTATCATTCTCATCATGTAAGTCATCTTTATCTTCTATTTGAGCATCAGCAACAGTTCTTGGTGAAGCATCACCAAAATATGAAGCATCCTTCCAAATTGGCATTATTATGCAAAATTGATCTTGTTGAGAAGATGGACTATACTCAAAAACTCCTTGTATACTTGCAAAGTCATTAGAAAATGTTCCTGCAACCACTTTTCTAGTAATTCTGCCACCATATGCTCCTCCACCAAAAGTAACATAACCTCCATCAAAGTCTTTGAAATATGAAAGATGGGTTATGTTTCCAGTCATGTGCCTTGAGCATCCACTATCAACAAAGCCTTTATCATTTAGCTATGAATTGCTCTACACATAAAACTTATGAAGTTAGTTTTCTTTGGGGATCCAAGCCATTACTGACTTGGATCTGCCCTGTACATCAATGTAGTTATATTTGTTGAAAACCAGTGATGCACCATTGGGTTTGATGGGTCTCCAAACCCAACATGCTGAGGGCTTAACAGCATTAAATCCCCTTGCCCTGACAGTATTAACAGTTTGCCTACCAGTATTAAACCTTTGATTATAACACCTTTTTGTTAATGTTGTTCTCTTGTAAAAGGGCCTGTGAATAGTTGATTGTGCTTGATTTTGAAAATTTATCCTTGGTCTAGCACAATGAACTGTTGATTTGGGGTGAGCAGTATAAGAAGGCCTAACAGTATTAAAAGACCTAGCAGTATTAAAAGGCCTAACAGGTTTGATGGGTCTCCAAACCCAACATGCTGAGGGCTTAACAACATTAAATCCCCTTGCCCTGACAGTATTAACAGTTTGCCTACCAGTATTAAACCTTTGATTAAAACACCTTTTTGTTAATGTTGTTCTCTTGTAAAAGGGCCTGTAAATAGTTGATTGTGCTTGATTTTGAAAATTTATCCTTGGTCTAGCATAATGAACTGTTGATTTGGGGTGAGCAGTATAAGAAGGCCTAACAGTATTAAAAGACCTAGCAGTACTAAAAGGTCTACTAGTGTTAACAGACCTAACAGTATTAACAGGCCTTGCAGTATTAACAGATTTTAGGCCAGTCTTCATTAAGACTGCTCTTGGAGCCATATGTTTGTGTGCACTGGAATGAGAGGTTTTAGAATAGTAGTCATTATCCTTTTTGTTATAATTATTTCCACTTACTATTCTTTTCCTCTGTTGGTTAGGACAGCTGTATTGAATGTGATCAAAACTTCCATAGTTAAAACATGCCTTGTTATTAAACACAAAGTTACATCCTAACTGATTTGATTTTTGACCATTCCAATTCCTTTGGTTTCCCCTAGGTCTGTGTGTCATGTACATCTCTGCATACCTAACTGACCTTTTAACTGTTGTTTCAGGTTTAACAAACTCTATCTTAGTAGCAGTAGGTATAACAATTTTCTTTTCAACCTTAGGGTTAGGCTCATCATCATCCTCATCATTTGACACCTAATCTTCAATAATTGGAGCATCATTATTCTCTCTGACTTTATTAGGTTCTACTTCCCTAGCATGATTAGCAGGATAGAAAAACTTTTCCTTCCAATCTTTGTCAACCTTAAGTGATGACCTAACAGAGCTAGTTTCAGTGTCAGTTATTTGATGTTGTTCCAAAGAGTCATCAGTATTCTCCTTAGAATTATCTGACTCTTTATCACAACCAATGGTAGGCTTTAAACTAGAATCCCTAGGACCATACTCATTTACCTCAGGTTCTTTGAATTCTTCAAGACCTGAATAAGATAAATCTAAAGGTGTTGGTCTATTAAGAATCAAAGGATGAGGTGAGGGGACATCATTATAACCAAAACCCTTTTTGCTCTTGTCAGTTATCTGACTTGCTAACAGCTGTTCTAAGTCTTTTGCAGATTTATCAAACTTTGCAATCTTAAACTCAAACCCCTCCTTTTCTTGTTTAACTTTTTCAAGTTCATCCCTAAGTAATCCCATCTGATATTCTTTATGACCTACACTTCTTTTAAGTAGAGCAATTTCCTCAGAAAAAAGAACTTCATGTTCTCTATATTTAATAATTTGTTCTTCTAAAGTTGCTAAACCTCTTTTGTATGTAGCTGCTTTAAAACCAGTATCATCTAATTTAACAAGCAAATCATCATACTGTTTCTTTAGAGCTTCATAATTTTTTAGACAAGATTTAGAACAAGATTTATCATTTGTTACCTCAGAATCTGAGAATGCCATGAGAGCCATGTTTGCCTGAATTTCTTCCTCTGCCATGTCACTCCAATCAAATCCAGCACCATCTATAGCACACATTGCCTTTTCAGAAGCATCTTCAATCTTTACTGCCTTTGATGAGCTACCCTGATTCCAATTTCTGTTGTCTTTACTCCTAGGTGCTCTGCATTCTCTGGCAAAATGTCCCATTCTATGGCAGTTGAAACATTCTACCTTTGATTTATCATACCCAGCAGTATTGCTTCAATGCTGCTGATTATTATGCTTACACGATAAAGATGACGCTGATGGCTCTTGCATCGTGTGATATTATATAGGTTCGTGTATATTAATGCTGGTATATATGGAGCAGGTTGGTACATCTCCTATTCTATTGGTTTGTTTTTTATGGAAGTTAGCTATGAAGCTATTGTCTAATGTGGTTACATGAAGACGACTTGAAAGTTTTATGTTGGATATTAGGCACAAAGAGTTATCTATAGATTATCTGCATAAATAGTTGTATTAGAAAATATTCTACTTTCTTTTTGTTAGACCCATAACGATTGGTCTGTCTCCGCTATGTAATGTCTTTAGTTCGTAGGCACGTTGTGCTTTGTGGTGTGCCAATTATTGGACATGAGATAAGGACTTCACCCTTATCCATTTGTACTTTCAACTCCTTTTTTTGTGTAATAACAATTTACCGAGAAACCCTTTTATCCTAAAAAACTTCTTTATATGTTGAACAGAGGAATATAATTTTGTTGTTTAACCCGTAAGTAAATTTAGTCACCAATCATTTAGCTTATATGAGCATCCTACAAACATGATAAGATTAAGACAACTGTAATTAAGAAAATCATGGGATAAAAACGTCAGGCTCGGAAATAAGACATGTTAAATATGATCACAACAAGATATGTGTTGGAAGAAAATTCTTATTATTTGGAGTTTTATTTATCGAGTTTGTTTATATCGATTTCATTTTTAGTTATAATAATTTACATGTGTGATGCTAAATTAGAGTTAACGAAAAACTAAGTAATCTATGGACACATGATCACCTTGCTTGAATAATCTATGTTCATGTGAAAACAAACTTTTATCCGGGTACCAGTCGCAACAAATTGATATCAAGGAAGATGTCACATTGTTATCTCAAACACCTAATAAGATACATTAACAAACTCAAAATTTCCTAATCGATATAAGTTTTAAGCATTCTAAATTAAACTTATAATTAAATTGCTTTAAACACTACTTTGAAGTTCATTTAAACATGTACTTTGAGATCACATTTTACCCGTTTGAACTTTTGTTAAACAAACATGACCCCGATCCAATCGAGTTATATAAGTAGGTTCGTAATTCCAGGTATACTAGTTAGAAATTCAGATGACAATTCGTTAATACACCTTTAGATAGAATGGATAATTTGGTTGGTCGATAACTTTAAAAGTTCAAGACATCAAAACCTCATATGGTGTTTTCTTTTATTTATTTTCTTTTGAGTAACTATGATTTCGAATTTTCATTCAACTAGATGTTTGAATTCATCGCCACATATACTTAAAACACATATATCCCTCTCTTTTTTAAAATTTTACGTAACCACTTTAAAATTGTTTGCACCTTACATAAATTAAAATTGAGACCTTATATATTTTACTATGATCACAAATCCTTTTGCCATTAAATCATCCCTAGTTGTTATCTCATCTGGTGTTTGAATTTGACTAAACTCTCTTAATAATGCAAAAGCTTAATTCACATAATAATGTAAAAGAAGATTTGTTTTGTGCTTAATTAAGCACCTCTTCAGCAAGAACCACCGTGACCATGTTGTGGCTATTCGACGATGAATGACTATTATCCGTCTATAGATTAATTAAACTGATAACCTTTTATTTGATTATCCTTCTACAAAAAGTAAACGATGAAACAAGAAGTCCACTCAATATATTTTAGAGAAAACTACAATTTTGGTCCACTATCTTTACCGGGTATAACACTTTTGGTCCATTTTTTTAAAAATTTGCGGGTTTAAGCCAAAACCCGAAGTAACCATTTCACATTTGAGCCAAATCAACAATCTTTGTTAAATCTGAATTGGCTCAAATGCGAAATGGATACTCGGTTTATGGATCAAATGTGAACCAAAATTGTATAGATTGGCTCAAAATTGAACAAGGAACTCGGGTTTTGGCTTAAACCAGCAAATATTTAAAAAAAGGACCAAAAGTGTTATATGCCCGGTAATATAGTACCAAAATTGTAGTTTTTCTCTATATTTTTTTATACACCTAAATAAATTTTGTGAGAAGTTTTAATTTAATACATTTTAACTAATTAAACTTGTGGGTTCGCTTAGGTAGGGTACGGACATGAAATGTCCAACTGAATGAATAAAAAAACGTAATTGAAATACATTATTTGTTCCACTTAAGTTTAGTGACAATAACTACAAAGATTTTTTTTAATCGATAACTAACTCATGGCTAGCACGTAAAGTAAACAATTTGTTCTTTGAAAAGATTTTTGTACGTAAATATAACTAATAGGTAAAAGACACAAAAATAACTTTTCAACGTTTAACTCTTTTTATTAAGAATTATACCCCATTGTATGCGGAACACATGAGAATTGATGACAAAGGTGATTTGTGTGATCATTCTCACTAATAAATTTGCATAAACCTAAAGTTGGCTATGCAAAGTAACTACTATGATAACAATTAGACTATCTCACAACTTAGTAGATATATGGAGTAGAATTTTGTGTGTGAAAGTTACGACTTTTGAATGCACAAACTTGACATCACTCCTTTACAATAGTTCATTTATACTAACTAGGTAGGTAGTCCACTCCACATGAGTGGTAAGCACTAATCCCAATCCTAATACCAATATAATTTTGTAAGCTTTGTCCTAATTACAATTTTTAATTCTAGTATGGGACAAATGCTCCCTTTTAAGTTCAGTCCTGCAACTGAACTGTCTTATACCTCTACAGATAATTGACTATTAGAAGATAATGACTTGGACTTATCTGCTTTTAAACTATCCCGCCTATTCTTAAGTCTTTTGTCTTCAGGGTCTTCTAGTTGTTGGAGATCGTATGGGGCTCAGTGAGTCTATTGTCACAACTCACTGAATCCACCAACTGCTTCTTTGCTCAGGCTTCATATCACTGAGTACCGCCTAACTGAATGCTAAGTCCGTTCTTGTAGACCAAGTTGCGCATCTTGAAGGTAACTCACTTAGCGACTATTCACTCAGTGACATTGAATTGTTAAAGGATATTTACACTTAGGTTATTTTGTATTCAAATCCTAAGTGCGGAATCAGTGGGCAATGAAATTAGCCCAACAATCTCCTCCTATTTAGATATAAATATAGCCTACGTGTTTATCAGTGTGACTGAGTAAATACAGCTTCTTCTCACACAGATTTTGTCACACCCCCAGACGTGGCATGGACGGAAATGAGTGTCCGGGGGCGTGATGTCATAATATACATCACACAAGATCAAGGGAACGACCACTAATGGATATTTTGAAAATCATAACTCGTGTAAATTATTAACATATGATAATTCTTACAATAAGTTAAATGAAATTTAAAACGTTGCGAATAATAATTAAGTATTAAAAGACAACGGTATGATGATAATAAGTACTTGAAAATGGTATCATATTGCACGTAGACTCTACATAGCACATCAGAGAAGTCCAAAGCTAGCACTTGAAAAACATGCTTAAAACGTCAACATAAAGTTGGTGAATTCATAGGTTTAGGTAAAGTATTTACGAAAATAAATAAACGGTCAGTTGAAACTGCTTCAACTCATCCATTATTATAAAAAGTATTTAGCAATTTGAAACGTTTAATGAAAGCAGTGTGGACCATAAGTTATAAAACGTACGTGACAGTTATAACAGATACAACTTCATATAAAAGGTATTTATGTTGCACTAAGCTCATGATACCGAGGCTAAATGTAATGGAAGCATGCAAAATGCTTAATAAACTTGCCCTGACGGGTTCAACAATGCGCCTCAACCGTATAACTCGACATGGTATAACGTCCGTTTATCATGTAAGAGCTATTTATACGGACGAGAAGATTAGTCCCAATAGATCAATTTACAACACTCGCGCTCACTTACCAATCCAGTATTACTGATTCAAAGTAACTAATGGATTATGAAACTCGGCATTACAAAGTTTACACATTACTTAGGCAACACGTAAACATGGAAATTCTCACGTAAAGTACTTGTGTCCAAAGTAAAAGTAACCAACGTATATCTAAGAGAAAAGCTTTAAGTAATTGCATCCATAAGTAAAACAAAGTGTGATATCAATCATGTAACCAAGTTTGCAAACGAATATTTATAAAAGTTTGAAATCATTAGAGTAAACAAGTTTGTAAATGAGCATGTTCTCACCCCAAAAGTTATAAGGTAAATATAAAACAAGTAAAACATGGGGCTAGACTTCACTTAGGTAAACGATGAGAATAACATAAACGTAGACAAATGTAACCGAAGACTCTAACCGCGACCTAATTATAAGACGCGCCTTAGAACGAGAAATAAATAACGAACGTTGTAATAAAGTTGATAAACGAAATAGACATCCATATGTGTTTGTGCTTTAGTTTAGTTATCAAAACGTGTCTTAAACGAACTTACTAGGTTTATGAAAAAGTTACGACGTTCTTAACAAAAGTTAACTATTTTCAGAAAGTTATATTTTAGGAAACTACTATTGTCTTTGAAAGTTTAAAGTTTCGGGATTTACATAAAAACCTGGAATTAATCGTTACAATCATATGACTCAAAACTGACGCGAATTAATCTAAACAATTTATTTTAAATGTTTGATTTGGTTCTAAAAACCAGATATTTTCCTTACACTTATTTTGTTGCAAAATACCTTTGATTGCAAATAAGACGAAGTTATAAACAAAGAAAGTGTGATTACAATAAAATTTAAACATAATAAAACAAACAATAAAGAATTAAAACATAAGCCAATAAATTAACACACAACTAGTTCGGATACATAACTGAAATGAAAGTTCAAACATCTAAATCCTAAGCTATTACAAGTCATAATTGTTTCAACAACGAAAGTAATTAAGGAGTACATGATAAAGCAAGGATAATCAAGAAGAGCCATCATGGGATGGGTCAGGACGGTATGCATAGCCTGGAGGCATGTGTCTATGGTAGCCATAGGGAGGGTAATCGGCTTCACGCCCGAGGAAAGGGTCGATTTGGAGGTGTGGCTCTAGGTTGTCTCGGGTGGACAAGTATTGGAATTCACGGACGGTGTGGTCGTACATCCAATTGGCTTGGGCCTCCTGTTGCCCCCTCCAAGCATCAAGTTGCTCCCAGCGCTCGTCTTGTTGGCCCATCCATCATGCTTGGCGAACCTGCCAATCTCCTTAGCTCATGTTCCGGTACATTTTGGCGGAACCACCAGCCTCCTCGTTGGTCGCTTCCCCTTCAGCCTCCTCCTCGGCTTCCTCCTCTTCCTCCATCGCTCGTGTTTCGGGCCAAACACATATCCTATTTTGAAGCTCCATGATAACTCCCATTGCAATCAATGACTTTTTCTTGAACACATGAGGTGGAGGTTCAATACTTAATGCATCCCTCATTTCGTTGGTCAACAACCTAAACGACCTAGCAATCCTAGTAACAAACATCCCTCCATAGATCAAATTCTTGTCCCTTACCCCTTTTAGATATTTGGAAAGCCAATATGGAATGTTGCAAACGACCTATGGAGTGTAGATACAGTAGAGATAGTAGAGATCAATCTCGGTGACTCTATGGGTGGTTTCTTTTCTCCCCGCTATGGTTGTTGCAATGCAACGGTTGGATAGCTTAACCCTGGGGTCCCTAATGGATGCCACCTTTATGTTCCCCACATTAAATATCCACCGTCCCTAATACTAGGCCAAAATTCCATCAACAAACGATTTTCCTTCACTGTCTCAGCCCTATAACCCACTTAGAGTCGCATTATCCCTAGACTTTCTTTCGGTGTACAACCCGACTCTCCATCCTAACTCTAAAAGAGACATTTCTCGTGGCTCGCCTCCCAATCTAAACTTAATACCCACATGTTTGAGATCATACCTGCAAGCGGAGGCCTTAAACTCAAATGAAGCAAAGAATTCACAAACCAATTCCCGGTAGATGGGCTCATTCACACAGAAAAGATTTCCCTATTGAGGCCCGGAGAAAGGGTCGGTACTAATGGAATCAAAGAAGGCTTGATCAAGACTTGGGTGATCAAGGAACTCCCAATCAATGACGTCCCCTGAATGGATGGGGCGCCTTGCAAGAGTGTCATAGTTCAATTGGTGCACCTCATTTTCGAACACTCCGAATCTCCGGATCTTTTCTTCCAATGAGATCTCTTGAGAGGTAGAGGATTGTCCTCTTGTGCTCTGGGTATTTTGCTCATTGTCTAAAATGGAACCAACACAAAAACGAATGGAATTAGCATGATACGTTTAGGTGTTCTTGATCAAAGGGTCATTGATCTCAAGATTTCTTACTATATATATATATAATATAAATATAAATATATAATAAGTAGTCCCAAATATCAATGATAAGAATTCCGTCAGGCTTTATTTTAAAAGGAAAACTTACTTTTACCCAAAGTAAAATCCCTAAAAACCTTCCCGGGTCGTGTCCCGGCGAGGTGCGAATTTGAAAATCGAGGTAACGTTTGTGGAACAATGCTTGAATATCACAAATTGGGTTTGGTTTTCTATTTTTATAACTAAAATGCAAAAACAAGTAAAGGCACGCTAAAAACAAAAGCAAATAAGGCTAAAACACTAAAAATGATAACGGGACTAAAAACTCGTTCTTTAAAAAACTAAATCCTACAATTTTAACCCTACAAATGAAATTTTAATTTTTAACAAACCTAAATGATAAAAGAAAATTTTAAAAAAAAAGAATTATATTTTTTTTGACTTTTATATTATTTATTATGAATTAAAAACTGATTTAATCTAAAAAATTAATTAAAAATACTAAACGAATTTGAAAAAATCTGAAAAAATCATGAAAAGTCTTTTAAACAGTGCTTAATCTAGGAAAATTAAAATGGTGAAAACAGCTTAATGAAATAAGCCAGAAATAAGCTAAAATAAGTTGTTAAGGCTTAATGGGTAAAAAGGTGATATATATTAAATTGTGCAAACATTGACAGGTGACAAGTCCCAAGGGCAGTTGGTGTTGAGGTGTGTGTTAAATATGCTTGGTATATAAAGGGGAGGTCACAGGTTCGACCCTTGTGAGTTCTTTTTTTTGAAAACATTTTTTTTTAATTTTCTTTTTGACAACTTATAAAATAAGCTTAAATGACAAACTTTAACAAAACAACTTTTTTCAAAACTCAAAAATTAAGCTAGAAATAAGCAAAATAAGCTGACAATTTGGCCTAGAAGACTTTGAGGCTATATGGCTAACTGTTTAGCTTTTTTAGAACCAATAAGCACTCCTAGAAACAAATAAGCTAAAAACAAATGATACCCTAACCCTCATAAGCACTAATGAGCAAAAATGAGCAGAATAAATAAGCTAAAAAGCACAGAAATCAAATAAGCAGTTTAGACTCAAAAGCATTTTTAAAAGGACCTTAACCACTACTTTAAGCTAAAAATATAGAACAAATAAGCAAAGGAAATAAGCTATAAAGCAAAAACAGATTAAGTTTAGACACTAATAAGCACATAAAAGCAAACTTTAAGCAAATAGGATAACACAAAAAGCTATTTAACTCAATATATGCTGAGTTTTTCAAATTTTCTAAAAGACAAAAGGGCTTTTTGCAGCCCTAATTTAAGCTAGGGAAAGAGTTTATAAAAACTTAGAAAGTTAAAACAGATGAAGTTTGATGTTCAATGAACTTGTACTATCAAAATCAGACCTTATAACAAACTAAATCTAACTCAAAATTGATATTAAAAAGTGGATTTTTAAAACTTTGGAAATGAAAAAGAACACTTGGACAGATTTGACACAAAATCAAAATGCCAAATGCATACTCTATCTAACTCATTTATACAGCATAAAGGACTCAAATCAAGCATGAAATAAGCAACAAAAAGCCTCTAACCAAATCTAATTAAACAAGCTAGATTAACAGACTAGAACACATCAGATTTAAACCATGGCTTCATTAAACCTTAAACTTGAATTGCAGACTTTAAAAACTGATTGAAACAAACTTATAGACTAAATTAAAGCTAAAGAAAACTGAACTAAGAACCAAAAACAAATTTTAACCTCATTTGACCCATTCTGAATCCTTGACCCAAACACTCCCTTAAATTCTGAAAATGCATTTTTAAACTAAATTACACCTAACTAAGCTATAAACTTTGAAAACTGATTAAGATCTAAGATTTAGAAATACAAATAAGCAAAAATTTAAGGAAATTAAGCAATTTAGACTCAAAACAAGGACAGTTGTAAGTAAACACTACCCAAAAGGTTTCTAAGCTAAAAACTAAATAGATAAGCATTTAAAAGATAGAATAAGCAAATTTAAGCATCAATAAGCCAGATAATAAGAAAAACAGTAAAAATAAGCTAAAATAAGAAATTGAGAAAAAAGGAGAGTACCTTTGTCCTTTGCACTAAACAAGGATAATCAGCTTTTGAAAAGCTAGATCTACAAGCTCCAGCTTGTTTTAAACAAGCTGGTATGAGTCCATAAGCCCATCCTTGTCTGGCTTATCATCCTTAACATTAAGCTGTGGTAATTTTGGGGTGAGTTAATGTAATTGTTAGGAATTTTGTAATAGATAGTTCCTACTAGTAGGTATGTAGTTCCTACTGGTAGAGTAAACAGTTCCTGCTGGTAGTGTAGTTCCTACTGGTAAGGGTAATGTTATAGTTAGTACTGGCAGAACAAAAAATGTTATTCCTGCTGGTAGTACAATATTATTCCTAGTAGTATTATACTTACTACTCCGGATTTTAGTTAAAGTTAGTTAGTGATAGGGATATGCATGAGATATCCTAGGAAGTGATAACACTTATCACTTTAGCTTTTAGTTAGGGTTTCATGGGTATTTAAGAAACCTACGGCTTGGATGAATGTAACTGATTAATCGATCAGAAAAACACTTTCATTATCAATAGAAAAGATCCATAGAGGATCGTTGTTTTTAGTAATTCTTTAACTCTGTTGTTTATATTCCGCGTAAACAATAGTTTCAAGTGTTAGAGTCTCTCTTAGAGTTGCTTGTGATTACATAAGTGCTCTACAACCTTTACAGGCTTGAAGATCTATCTAGGGCTGGACCTACAAGTGGTATCAGAGCATGGAGAGAGCCTCTGTTAAAGAAACTTTACTAGGTTTGTTTTGGGGCACAGTGGACAAGGTTGAGTGTGACAGGGATGGTGAACAGTAGTGACGGGAAAAAGGTTTTGGGGGACAGTTTGTTTAATTTTGATAACGGGGTTAGGGGTGAGGGATTAATGGTGTAAAGGTGTAGGGATGATAGGGACTAACTATGTTAGTCCTAAGACTAATAGTGAAAAGGGAAAAAGTTTAGAATGAGAAAAAAGGGTTAACAGAGTTAGTGTTAAGGACTAGCAAGGTTAGTCCTTAAGGACTAACGATGCAAAGTCATAAGGACTAACTGTGAAAACAGTATAAAGGGTGTTGGGGCTAACAATGTTAAGTGTGTATTGGGCTTATATTATTGGTTTTGGGACGGTTTGGTTTAAAAGGATTCATGGGCTTTTCATTTGAATTTTGGGCTTTTAAATAAGTAAATAAACACTAATGGGTTGACCCGTCCCATTAGATGGGTGCGGGTTGGCCCATTAAGTATTTCTTCGGTTTCGGCTTCGTCTTTGACTGTTGACCTTGACTTTGACTTTTAGGTTGACTTTGACTTTGACTTTGACTTTGAATTTGACTTTTTGGCTTTTCACGCTCTTTCCATTCCCGTGCTCGGTTTTGTCCGTTTTGACTTGATTTTTGTCTTTTAGTGAATATCCGTTACCTGCACAGTAAATAACACAAAACAAGCATATATTTGGCATTTTATGTCTGTTTTTTGTCATTTGGGATCGTTTTATTAGGTAAAAAGTATGTGTAATTAAGCACATACCAGTCATGACGGCGTCGCGGGTTTTCCTTGACGCCGTCAGGACGTCTTTTTGTTTAAAAATGGTTTGCGAGGGAAAACTAAGTTATTTTCCGTTAAACCCATTCCCAAACACCCCCTTGAATCAGACCCACAATGAATAATTCAAAAAATCATGACAATTAGTCCAAGATTTTGAATTGTTTTTGTAAAAGTGTTGGGTTTAAGTCTCAACACCTTGGGTAACAACATTTTACTTAGATTGGTGCATGATTATCATCTAATTCGACCAATTGATTTGTGGCATGGATCAATTGGGTGGGATTGCCATAGAATAAAATTGGGATCGAATTGAGATAAAGGAAAAGCGAGAATGAGTCACTTACTAATTGAGGATGATTATGCTTCGTGCTGCAAAAAATCAGGTCCAAGGTTGATGGTGATGGCTGAGAAAGAGTGTTTTTGGTTGTGGGGGCGAATGAGGAATGAGATGGGTTTTTATATTATTGAACCCGGATCGTTGCGATGACGTCACATATTAATCCTGACGCTGTCAGGATGTTCCAACTGCCCTAATTCATTGACCGTTTGACTTTTTTTTTGAAAAAGTCAACGATCTTCCTTCCCCCGGGGTCAAATACGCGGTTACTAACAGTGAGTGTGAAAAAGTAGCGTGACGGGGTCTTGCCTTTAGTATGGTTATCGTCCTTAACAGTTAGGCAATTATGAAGTGTCGGTTGGGTTGCTAAGGAATTTCCTTCGTCATGTCAGGTCTTGACGTGTTGACCGGTTCTTTTACCTGGTTTTAAACCGAAGGTGCTTTTCTAGAAACGGGGTGAATTTGAGAAATTCATTCGAACATATCTTATCCATAATGATTTCGTGGGGATAGATTTAAGGGTATCGGGGAACGTTTTTTCATAGGATTTTCTAAGAATTTATGCTAGGTTAGAGGTCTCGGGACCTCCTCGTCTGGGTATTTTGTAATCTTCTCGATTTTTCTCATTCTACTCCCTTCCTTTCTTATCTTATCTTTTAACCTCCTTGTGACTTCCGAAGAGAGTTGCATAAAATCATTAATAATCACTCTTATAAATTCTTTGAGCTGCTTGACTCTTTCTTCCTAATCGAGGATGAAGTTCATCACAATGTGCTTAAATTATTCTTGACGTGATGGCT
Organism: Tanacetum coccineum; assembly: GCA_026074375.1. Taxonomy (NCBI): domain Eukaryota; kingdom Viridiplantae; phylum Streptophyta; class Magnoliopsida; order Asterales; family Asteraceae; genus Tanacetum; species Tanacetum coccineum. The sequence goes on along the minus strand of BQNB010032507.1, from coordinate 27,649 downwards.
CAGAGGGTGGTCGATACATTTCGTTGGTTGTCATCTGAAATATGCTTTTGTGTTGGGATTAAAATCCTTCTTAAAGTTACTGCTGCTAAGGTTTGTGTTACTGCTGCTAAGCAAAAGTTAGTGTTGTTCATTAACTTTAATGAAAAATATGCTAAGTAGTTAGTGCTTCTAGTATAAAGTTAGTACTGGTAGTTCGCAGTTACTACTGCTAGTATATATTAGTACTGCTAGTGTAAAGTTAGTACTACTGGTGAAGATTGAAGAAAATATTCTAAGTATTTACTACTGCTTGTACACAGTTAATGATGCTGGTGTATAAGTTACTACTGCTAGTGCTAAGTTAATGTTGCCAGTACAAAAGTTACAACTGCTCAAAGATTAAGACTGCTAAAAGAGTTTCTACTGTCAGAAGAGAATGGATAAAGACAGAAGAAAAGATAAAGATTGATTGGAGATCAAGATTACTTACGTGATAAGTATGAGTTATTTATAAAATAGATCATAGTGAATATTCTAAATTTTAGGAATATATTGTAAATCGACTAGGACTCCTTGGTGTATAAAAGGAGGTCCTAGGACATAGAGTTTTTATTACAATCATCACAATCTCAATCATCTTTTGTTTTTGATATCGTTATAGCTTCAAGGTTTTGTAACCCTAATACTAGGAGAGTATTCGTATTATTTATAATAATAATATTGGAGCTTTTATTGTTGGTTAAATTGTGTTCTTGTGTTACTGTTTCATTAAGAATTCTTCTAATATTAAAGATTAGATTCTGCATAATCTTTAATACATTCACATAAAGTTTCTACTTTAGTTGTGTTAGATTTATCTAATATAACTAAACCTTAAACAAGCTTAAGGAATTTGATCTATTCAAGTGGGATCCAACAAGAGGTATCCTACATCCTGGGACAACAAGTGGTATCAGAGCTTGTTGAGAAGCTTTGAATAAGAAGAACCTGTTTGAATACACAAGATCTCTTTGTTAGAAGATATGGACTCAGAATCTGCACATATGGTGGTTGCATCCAAGGTTCCAATGCCCAAACCTAGTAAGTTTGAGTTATGGAGGATGAGAATAGAACAGTACATCTAGATGATTGACTATGCTTTATGGGAGATCATAGAGAATGGAAACACTACACCAAAAACAACAGTTGTGGAAGGTGTTGAGAAAGTAATACCTCCAATAACTGCTGAAGAAAAGGCTCAGAAGAGGTTAGAAGTGAAGGCCAGAAGCACCTTGATGATGGGAATACCTAATGAACAACAATTAAAATTCAAATCCATCAAGGATGATAAGTTGTTGCTGGAAGCTATTGAAAAGAGGTTTGGTGGGAATGCTGCTACAATGAAAACTCATAAAAATCTCTTGAAACAGCAGTATGAAAACTTCACTGCTCCTACCTCAGAAACCCTTGATCAAACTTTTGATAGGCTTCAGAAGCTTGTGAGTCAGCTAAAGATTTTGTGTGAAACACTTTCACAAGAAGATGTGAACCAGAAAATGTTGAGAAGTTTGTCACCAGAATGGAACGCACATGCTGTTGTGTGGAGGAATAAGCCTGAATTAGAGACAATAAGCATGGATGATCTCTACAACAATCTTAAAGTATATGAACCATAAGTCAAAGGGACATCAAGCACAAGTACAAGTACACAAAACATGGCTTTTGTGTCCTCTAACAACTCTGGCAGCACTAATGAAGCAGTTAATACTGCTCATGGAGTTTCTGCTGCCAGCACTCAAGCTAATGTTGCTAATCTAATAAATGTTGATAACTTGAGTGATGTTGTGATCTGTGCATTCTTTGCTAGTCAACCAAGTAGTCCTCAACTTGTAAATGAGGACTTACAACAACTCCATCCAGATGAATTGGAAGAGATGGATTTAAGATGGCAGATGGCCATGTTGACTATGAGGGCAAGAAGGTTCTTGAAGAACACTAGAAGGAAGGTGACTATTAATGGTAATGAGACGATTGGGTTTGATAAGTCCAAGGTGGAGTGCTACAACTGCCACAAGAGGAGACATTTTGCCAAAGAGTGCAGAGTTCCAAGAAACCAAGACAATAGGAATAGGGAAAGCTCAAGAAGAAGTGTGCCAGTAGAGACAACTACTTCTAATGCTTTTATCTCATGTGATGGTCTTGGTGGTTATGACTGGAGTTATCATGCAGAGGAATGACCAAAAAATTATGCACTCATGGCCTACTCATCTTCAAGTTCTGATTCTGAGGTATCTAATGATTCTACTTGCTCAAAATCTTGTCTTGAAATTGTTGAAGTGCTTAAATCTCAATATGAACACCTATTGAAAAGATTTGAGAAATCTGAGTTAATGGTTGTAGCTTATAAGACAGGTTTACAGTCTGTAGAAGAAAGACTTGAATTTTATAAAAAAGAATGAGTCTGTTTATGTAAAAAAGATTAACGGCTTAAAATGGGATATTCAAGTAGGAGAGATAACTATTGGGGAGCTTAAGAAGAAGCTAGAAATAGTTCAAAAGGAAAAAAAGATGGCATTCAGTTTAATGTAGACAAATTTAAAAATGCATCTAAAAGCTTAAACAAGATTATAGAGAGTCAGATTGTAGACAATTGCAAGAAAGGTTTAGGCTATAATGCAGTTCCACCTCCCTTAACAGGAAATTTCATGCCTCCAAAACCTGACTTGTCATTTACTGGTTTAGAAGAGTTTACAAATGAGCCTGTGGTTATTAAGCCTGTAGTTAAGAACAGTGAAGCTAAGGCTAGTAAAGCAAAGCCTAAAGCAGTTAGGAAGAATAATGGTGCTCCAATTATTGAGGATTGGGTGTCAAATAGTGAGGAAGAAAATGTGTCTCAAACTAAGATTGAAAAGAAAACAGCTAAGCCTAGTTTTTTTAAGATACACTTTGTCAAAGCTAAACAAATGAACAAAACTAATAGAAAAACTGCAAAACAAGTTGAGCATAATAGGCAAAACACTCACATTCCTAGAGGCAATCAAAGAAACTGGAATAATATGATGTCTTAGAGACTAGGAAGTAATTTTGATATGTTTAACAAAGCTTGTTATGTGTGTGGAAGTTTTGATCACTTGCAGGTTGATTGTAATTATCAAAGGGTGATAAAACCTGTTTGGAACAATGCTAAAAGGGTGAATCATCAAAATTTTGCCAAAAAGACTCACCCCTACCCTAAAAAGAACATTGTTCCGAGAGCAGTACTAATGAAGTCTGGCTTAGTATCTATTAATACTGCTAGACAAAATATTACAAAAACAGCAGTATCAGTTAATACTGCTAGACAAGTTAATATTGCTCACTCAAAAACAACAGTGAATGCTGGTAGACCAATGTCATATCTTTCTAAGACAACACATTCAACTGATAAGAGGCTCATTCATAAGAATACAGCATTTAAAATTTGTAATTTTAATCAGAGGGTTAATATTGTTAAGGATAAAAATGTTAATACTGTTAGGCCAAAAGCAGTAGTTAATGTTGTTAGGCCAAAAGTAGTAGTTAATGCTGTTAAGGGAAATAATGTTAATGCTGTTAAGGCCTCAGCTTGTTAGGTTTGAAAACCAAAGACTAAAGTTTTAGACCATGTTTCTAAACACAACAGTGCATCAATCACCCTAAATAAGTTTGATTATATTGATACACAAGGCAGATCCAAGTCAGTAATGGCTTGGGTCCCCAAAAGAAACTGATTTTCTTATCCAATGTGCAAGGCAATCCATAAATGGATTTACAGGATAAAGGAGTGATTGATAGTGGATGCTCAAGGCACATAACAAGGAACATGTCCTATCTTATAGACTATGAAGAAATAGATGGAGGATATGTTGCTTTTGGAGGGAACCCCAAAGGATAAAAAATCACAGGAAAATGTACCATTAAAACTGGTAATCTAGATTTTGAAAATGTGTATTTTGTGAGAGAGTTAAAGTTTAATCTCTTTAGTGTCTCACAAATGTGTGATAAAAAGAATAGTGCTCTTTTTAATGACACTGAATGTATTGTTTTATCTTCAAACTTTAAGTTAATTGATGAAAGACAAGTTTTACTTAGAGTTCCTAGAAAGAACAATATGTATAGTGTTGATTTAAAGAACATAGTTCCTAAAAGAGGTTTAACTTGCCTTTGCAAAAGCCACATCTAATGAATCTAAACTTTGGCATAGAAGGCTAGGTCACTTAATTTTAAAACCATGAATAAATTGGTTAAGGGAAATCTTGTAAGAGGTTTACCTTCCAAACTTTTTGAAAATGATCAAACCTGTGTTGCTTGTTAAAAGGGAAAGCAGCACAGAACCTCTTGTAAGTCCAAAACAGAGAACTCAATCAGTCTTCCTTTACATTTGTTTCATATGGACTTGTTTGGTCTAACATTTGTAAAAAGCCTTATGAAAAAAAAATGTTGCCTAGTTGTCACAGATGATTATAGTAGGTTTACATGGGTTTTCTTTCTAGCTAATAAGGATGAGACTAGCGGCATTCTTAAGTCCTTTATAACTGGGATAGAAAATCTAGTAGATCATAAGGTTAAGGTGATTAGATGTGATAATGAGACTGAGTTCAAAAATAGAGAAATGAATCAGTTTTGTGAAAAGAAGGGTATTTTGAGACAATATAGTGTAGCTAGAACTCCTCAACAAAATGGAGTTGCTGAGAGGAGAAATATGACACTAATTGAGGCTGCTAAGACTATGCTAGCTGATTCTAAGTTGCCAACTATTTTTTGGGCAGAAGCAGTTAATACTACTTGTTATGTGCAAAATAAAGTGTTAGTAGTTAAGCCTCATAACAAGACCCCATATGAACTTTTTCATGGTAGAACACCAACTTTCCTTATAACAAGACCCCATATGATATTTTTCATGGTAGAACACCAACTTTAAGTTTTATGAGACCATTTGGGTGTCTTGTTACCATTCTTAATACCGTAGATCACTTAGGCAAATTTGATGGTAAGGCTGATGAAGGTTTCTTTGTTGGATACTCTTTGAATAGTAAAGCCTTTAAAGTATTCAATAGTAAAACAAGGATAGTGGAAGAAAACTTGCATATTAGGTTCAGTGAGAGTACACCTAATGTTATAGGTAGTGGACCAGATTGGCTATTTGATATTGATGCACTAACAAGAACAATGAATTATAAGCCAATTGTTACAGGAACACAGTCTAATGGTTTTGCAGGTACAAAAGCAAGTGATAATGCAGGTCAAGCTAGAAAGGAAATAGAACCTGTCAAAAATTACATTTTGCTACCATTGTGGCTATTTTTATTTTATTTGTTTTTGGATCTACCATTTTCCCAAGATCCCAAAGAGTTTCTCAAGATATGATCCAAACCTTCAAGTGATGATGATAAGAAGGTTGATGAAGATCCAAGAAAAGATAGTGAAAGTATTGATCAAGAGAAGGATGATAATGTTAACAGCACTAACAATGTTAATGCTGCTAGCACAAATGAAGTTAATGTTATTAGTGGAAAAACAAGCATTGAACTTCCAGATGATCCAAATATGCATGCTTTGGAAGATATAAGCATATTTGACCTCTCAAGAGATAATGAAGATGTTGGTGCATAGGTTGACATAAACAATTTAGATACAACAATCCAACTCAGTCTTATTCTAACTACAAGAATTCATAAAGATCATCCTCTCAATCAAGTGATTGGAGATTTGCAATCAGCTACACAAACAAGAAACATGTCAAGGAATTTGGAGGAGCATGGGTTTGTTAGTACTATTAAACAAAGAACAAACTATAAAGACCTTCAAAACTGCTTCTTTGCTTGCTTGCTTTTTATTACAAGAAGACCCAAAAAGGTAATTCATGCATTGAAAGATCCAAGCTGGATAGAGGCTATGCATGAAGAGCTTCTACAATTCAAGCTATAGGAAGTTTGGACTTTAGTGGATTTACCATATGGAAAAAGGGCTATTGGCACTAAATGGGTTTTCAAGAATAAAAAGGATGAAAGGAGGAATTGTGATATGAACTAAAGCAAGATTGGTTGCTCAAGGGTACACACAAGAAGAAGGAATTTACTATGATGAAGTCTTTGCTCCTGTTGCAAGAATTGAAGCAATTAGACTATTTTTAGCTTATGCTTTATTTAAAGATTTTGTGGTGTATCAAATGAATGTAAAAAGTGCTTTTCTCTATGAGAAGATTGAAGAAGAGGTGTATGTATGTCAACCATCATGATTTGAAGATCCAGACTTTCCTGATAGAGTATAATAGAGGAAGAAAAAGCTCTATAAAGTCGTCTACATCCAAGCTCCTAGAGCTTGGTATAGAAACAATTGTCACAATATCATTGGTCAATTAGTTTCAGAAGAATAATAGTTGACAAAACCTTATTTATCAAAAGGTACAAAGGTGATATTTTTCTGGTCCAAATTTATGTAGATGATATCATCTTTGGTTCAACAAAGAAGGAGCTAAGCAATACATTCGAAAAGTTGATGCATGAGAAATTTTAGATGAGTTCTATGGGAGAACTTAGATTCTTTTTGAGATTACAAGTGCAGCAGAAGAAGGATGTCATATTTATTAGTCAAGATAAATATGTTGGTGAAATTTTAAAGAAATTTGGGTTTACAGAAGTCAAGACTACTAGTACACCAATAGAAACTTAAAAGCCTTTACTCAAGGATGAAGATGGTGAAGAAGTGGATGTTCATATGTATAGGTCAATGATTGGTTCATTGATGTATTTTACATCTTCAAGACCTGACATCATGTTTGCAGTGTGTGCCTGTGCTAGATACCAAGTCAATCCAAAAGTTTCACATCTTTATCCTGTAAAAAGGATTTTTAGGTACTTAAAAGGTCAACCAAAATTAGGCCTTTGGTATCCAAAAGATTTTCCTTTTGATTTGGTAGCATACACTGATAGTGATTATGCTGAAGCAAGCTTGGATAGGAAGTCTAAAATAGGAGGTTGTCAATTCCTTGGAAGTAGATTAATATCATGGCAGTGCAAGAAACCGACAGTGGTTGCAAATTCCACAACAGAAGCTGAATATGTGGCTGCTTTAAGTTGTTGTGGACAAGTACTTTGGATTTAGAATCAACTACTTGATTATGGATACAATTTTATGCATACCAAGATCTTTATTGATAATAACAGTACTATTTGCATAATTAAAAATCCTGTTTTTCATTCAACAACAAAGCATATAGAGATTAGACGTTATTTTATTAGGGATTGCAATAAAAAGAAGTTGACTCAAATGGTCAAAATCTATACTGACATGAATGTTGCAGATTTGCTTACAAAAGCTTTTGATGTAAGTAGATTTCAATATTTGATTGCTAGTATTGGAATGTTAAATCCTTAAAGTTTGTTATCTCTTTATGTTTTTGTAGAGTTTTGTATGAATTAGTACTGTTATTCATGTCATTAAAAGTTTCTGCTGTTAAGTATAATTAGTGTTGCTAGTTATACTTAATACTGCCGAGTTAATACTGTTAGTTATACTTAATACTGTTAAGTGTAATTAATATTGTGATTATTATGAATCGCTATGTGTTGTATTTTCTTGGTTTTTGGACTAATATTTTGCAGAAAAAGCAAAGAAAAATATTAGATTGATGATGGAAAAGTTGTGTAGAGTAAAAAATAGAAAGAGAGTTTTGGTAAGAAAAAGAATTGAGAGAATTGGTGAGAATAAAAACAGAAAGAGAGCTGTGTGAAATAAAAACAGACAGAGTGATTTGGTGAGTAAAAGAATTGAGAGAAATAGTGAGTTGAAAAACAGAAAGAGAGATGAATATATTAAAAAAAGACAGAGTGTTTGGACTGGAATTGAAGTTAATGCTGCTAGACATAAACTAACTACTGTTGTTGGAAGTTAATGTTGCTAAGCATAACTTACTACTGCTGTTGAAAGTTAATGCTGCTAGGCATAAACTTACAACTGCTAGTGAACGTTAATGTTGTTGAGGGTATTTTCATAAATACTTCAATTAAGGGTTTTAATCACTCATTTGATTGATTTCATACTTTCGTATACTCTCTATTCACAAACCCTAACTCAATTTCATCATTCATCATCAAAACTGTCGGAACCCAATATCACCTTCACTTCATTATTGAAACAAGAAAATAAGATGAGATAAAATGGAAGAATTTTAGAGAGAAGTTAGAGAGAGAAAGGTAGAGAGAAAAAAAGAGTTGGTTGAATTCAAGCAAATGTGAAATGAACAAATGAGAATCAACACCATTTTCCATAGAGGAAAATGGTATATATACCCTACACAACTACATGGGGCGTGTGGGCTTTTACTTGGGCCGGGCTCGGGATTGACTTGGGCTTTAGCCCGATACACATACAATATTAGCTTACATTTACGAGCCCGTTTACCCTTCTAGCCTATTACAACGTATACTAAATAATTAAGTGACCGAGGACCTAATTATAAGACCGAACTTGTCCATTTTGTCTTTTTTTTTTTATCTTTTGTTCTTTTTGTCTTCGTTTTTCGATCAATATTTGAGGCTAACAATCTCCCCCGAAGTGAGTTCATTGTGACACTCCTTCATGAGATTAATGAGATTGCTTTTGTCGTTAAGATCTTGTGGTCTTGGTCTCTGAATTCGTTGTAGGCTTGTTCCTTCATGCTTTGTGATCTTTGATCTTGAGCCTTTGTCATTGTCTTTTGACTTCGTCTTTATGTCCGAGATCTTTAAATCTTTTCCTTGCTTGTCTTGATCATCTTTTCACTTGCTGTCAATCTTGTGTCGGGACCAACATGCTCATACTTTGCATCATCTTGAAAGCTTGCTAACAATCTCCCTTGATAGACTTGATATCTTTGAAGGAAGATCTTGTATATCAGAGTTTGTGCGGAAGTCTTTGTCTTTAATTCTTGAGCTTTCATGATTCTTGAATCTTGATGCTTATAGAATGTCTTTGTAGTTTGAGCATGAGCATGTGGTAATGAATTCGACTTCAGCTGGAATGAGGCATCACCATCTCCATCTTTATGTATCCTGAAATAAAATAGTTAGCAATAAAGCGGGTGGACGAATATGGCTTTGTCATTCGTCCGGATTTGGTTAGATTAACCTCCGGTTCTGTAGGACCATTTTACAGTATAAATACTATACCTGTGATCAGGTAGATTCAAAGAATCTCCTTGACAGGGTTTCCAGCTCAAAGCGTTAGGTCTTCTAACAAAGATGTCATTAGATTTACCATTGCTTGCTTGTTTCTCCATTTACTTTGTTCTCATTACCGGAACGTCTCAAAGCAGACAACACGGTAAGAGTGAATCAGATAGTTACTATCTTTCTGATTAAGCCGTCAATTCATTTCCTGGAACAAGTTTGATTCACATTGAATCGTACCATCGTTTCTTTCCAGTTGACACAAGTTTGATTCATATAGAATCTCGCAAGTCACCTACCAAGAGCTTGTTTGATGCTGGCTCAAGCAGGATTTCCATTCGTCATTGTGAATACTAAAGAGTATCACTCTGAATGTTCTGGCAGAATCACAAGGATAATGCGTAGGACTCTTGTCAACAGCTTGTGAACTTAATGATGTTCAACAAGTGTTTGTCATGGAATGTGTCCTAATGAGATTTATTTGATGATCTCTTGGCTCTAGACTCGATTAGTGCATTTTGGTTTTTAGTAATCGAAGGCTGGAGCAGACTGCCACCTATTCAATATCAACTAACTCGGAGTGAGAAAGTCAATAGAAGTCGTGTGTATCTCCGTGACAAATGAGACAAGTTTCTGTTGAGAGAAACCCGAATGGCTGGGGAGGGTTGTGCATTGCATCACTGGGTCCATGATGTCGTCTTCAATGTCAGCAATCAACATTGTGATTCTGACAGCATATGTATTGACCCGGTTTCTGCCTAAAGTTGTGTGGAGGGCTTCATTCTTTTCACCCTTTATCCATACATTTCTTTTTAATTCTTCAACCCCTTCAATGCTTACCAAGACGTCATTATTAACACCTTGTTGTGATTGTTCCAGTGTTAACTCAGTCTTAGTCGGCATTTTTCCCTTTACACATTCATCTCCAATCATTCCTAAGGACTGCTATTTCTAACTATGGAGTGTCCTTGGGTAGATCCCTCCGGTTCTGGTTGGATCATAGGACAAATACCTAACCTTACCACCTTATGACTTCAGAATCGTCGTGAAATAAGATGTTGTAGGGTATGAGATCGTAACCATAAAACCTTTTTCGAAGAGTATCAAGCACTTTGAGTCTTTTAGATCACATTTTAATTACATTTCTCCCCTTATTTTAAATTCTAAGTCACTTAGTTTTTGAAATACTGTGTGATTAAAATTTGTCTTGAAAAGGCCATGGGGGAAAAATGTTGAAGCTTAGCATGAATTATTTGGAACTGTTTCATCTTGCTCCCCCTTAATTTTACATATGTTTGACACCAATAAAAATGATACCAAGTTGTAAAATCGATATAAAATTGAGGTTGAACACTTAGTCATCTTATAACTATCATTCTATTGAATTGTCATTATTATCTTGTTGTTATTAAGAGACTTTTTGGGAATGGTTTGAATACATAAGAATGGTCGTGATATGATGTATCCAAACTCATTAAACTTTGTTTTTCGAAAAACTCCCCCTTGAAAGATGGAGTGTTAAACACATAATTTTGAAAGATTATGAATCGTCAGTGAGAAATTCTTGAAAAATTGTGTTCAACATTTTGAAAAACATCATGTTAGAAGACTTCTCTTCCAACTCTAAGGGTAAGCGCACTTATGCGTACACTATCCTTTTTCTTGAGCTTAAAACTTTGAATGTCTTGTAAGAACAGCTCAAGACCGAGAAACGTTGAATTTCTCGTTGTTAGGATAAGTTATCTTTATAGATAAACTTTCCTTTATTTGAAGTCCGGGTTACGTACTGATATTTGCACATAAGCCATTAAGAAAACTTAGAAATGACATGTTTTGAAAGCATTTGAAACTCCTGTTCGAACTTCATTTACACGCCCGTGTCGATATTAATCAACATTTCTAGGTACGTAAATGTTATCGATTCCAAGAGACATGTCGAGAAGAATATTTTTTGAAACATTTTCTGATTTTTTGATTTTGTATTTTCTTTTTGAAATTTTATATTTTTGTATTTTTCTTTTTGAAATTTTATATACATGTTGATGTTTGATGAAGTATCAAGCAGATTCTTTTGTCAGAACCTCCAGTTCTGCTGGAGTCAAACATCTCATACCAATTCGTCTGACGAGATACTGAAACCTTTCTTCGGGAAGGGCTTTAGTAAACATGTCAGCCAATTGGTATTCAGTTCTGACAAAGTACAATTCAATTATACCGTTTTCAACCTGTTCTTTGATGAAATGATACCGAGTATGGATGTGCTTGGTACGGGAGTGCTGCACGGGGTTGCATGAGATTGCTATGGCTGACTGAGAATCGCAATACAACGGTATTTTGTTGTAGTTGAAGCCATAATCTTGAAGTTGTGTCCTCATCCACATTACTTGAGCACAACTTGCAGATAACGCCACGTATTCAGCCTCTGCTGATGACATTGCAGTACAGTCTTGCTTCTTTGACATCCAGCTGACTAACTTATCACCTAGGAACTGTATTCCTCCAGAAGTGCTTTTGCGAGTATCAACGCAACCGGCATGATCGGCATCTGAAAAAGCTGTTAGTTCAAAGCCAGAACCCTTCGGATACCAGAGTCCCATGTGAATGGTACCTCTTAAGTATCGAAAGATCCTTTTAACCTCTTTGAGGTGTTTTTCAGTCGGTCTTGCTTGATATCTTGCACAATAACATACAGCTTGCACTATGTCTGGTCTACTAGATGTCAGATACATGAGTGACCCGATTTTGCTACGGTAGTCAGTTTGGTCTACGGGTTCACCACTCAAGTCTGCATCTAATTTAGGTTTCGTAGCCATTGGTGTACCAATGCTTTGTCCTTTTTCCATACCATGTTTTTTTAGAATCTCTAAAGTATATTTGGCCTGATTGATAAAAATACCTCGTGGGGATTGGTGGATCTGAAGTCCTAAAAAGAATTTCATTTCCCCCATTAAGGACATCTCAAATCTACCGTGCATTAATTTTCAAAACGTTTTGAAAAATTTAGGGGTTTGTGGTTGGAACCAATAATAATGTCATCAACGAAATGCACAAGTAGAATGTCTCTTCCCCGTTTTTATCGTAATAGAGTGGGTCAATGGATACTTTAGTTAAAACCGTTAGGAAATCAGGAATTTTGAGATTCATGTAACCAGGCTCTCGGAGCTTGTTTCAATCCATATAGAGCTTTCCTTAGACGGTAAACTTTGTCTGGATGATCAGGATCAATGAATCCGTCTGGTTGTGCAACATAAACCTCCTCCTTTAATGGACCATTAAGAAATGCCGTTTTCACGTCCATCTGGTAAATTGGAAAAGACTTGTGTGCAGCATATGCGACAAAGATCCTGACAGCCTCCAAGCGAGCAACTGGAGCAAATGATTCGTCGATAAATCCCATTACCCTCTTCTGAGCATTAACCCTTGAGCTACAAGTCGTGCTTTATTGCGAATTACAGTTTGGTCTTCATCCTTTTTGTTTTTCCATAACCACTTTAGGCTTGTTTACGTTCTTGCCAAAGGTTTTTTGTGACAACGAGTTCCCAGACTTGTGTTGTCAAACTGATGAAGATCATCTGCATTGCTTCATATCATGCTGAATAGCCCATATCCATTGCCTCCTTCTGTTTTTCGGTTTTCAACGACTATACTCACGGTTGAGTGAGCGAACATACACATTTTCAGGATCAGTTGCATAGTTGTCGTCTTTTGTTGCATGGCTTGGATGGATTTCCACGAACTTGAGTTAATGGGTGATCTTTTGTCCATCGGTATTCAGAATCTTGAGGTTGATTGAAGGTATGCACATTTGAATTACCAATCATGCGTGAGGAAGACTCAGCAATTTCTTGTACCGGTGTACAGAAAGGATTGGTAAATTCTGCTTGATGATCAATGTTTTCCTCAGCATGGAGTTTTTTTGTTTGTAGGAGTTGATGGTTCTGATGTAGGTTGAATATTCGTTGAAGGGTGTGTGTCTTGTGGAACAGAATTATCAGTGGGAGAAGAAGACTTGTTGACACGATAAGCACCATCATTGAAAAATTCATCGTACAAAGGACCAAAAAGAAGATCCAACTCCTGTTGTGATGGAACTGTTGTATCTGCTGAAGGATAAACATTTTGTAGTTCTGGTGCGGGGTCAGGGTTGTCATAATCTGACGTCCTTTTTGTAGTTGTGGGATGGGAACGGAGGGCCTCTGAATCTCTCTAGTGTTATTAGCAATAGACGTCTCTAAATATCTTTGGAATTCATCAAAATCTGAGATGATGGATTTCAACTATCAGCCTTGTTCTTTGTTGTATACACGATATCCTTTGACTGAGTGGAGTATCCCACCAAAATGCCATGAATCCCTTTTTCTTTCATTTTTATCTAAATTTTCACCATCGCTGGTTAGGTTCATAAAAAAAACATGTACAACCAAAGATTTCTGTTAAAGGTGTTTGGATGAGGAGTGTTTCTGTTATTAATGATGTGATATGCGTTTTCTCATGAGTTGGGGATTGTGGGATAATGATTGATCTGTTTTTGAGTATAGCATGCGGTTGCGAATGTTCAGCCCAAAAGAATAAAGGATGTTTAGTAGCTGAAAGGCATCGTTTCGAGCACAGCTCAACGAAAGTGCGGTTTTCGGTCTTTCGACAACGCCGTTCTGTTCAGGTGTTCGAGGAGTAGAAGTTTGATGCTCAATTCCTTCTTCTTTAAAGAAAGCATTAAGTGTCTTGTTTAAGAACTCAGTGCCTCTGTCAGTGCGAACAGAAATTACTGGGGCTTGAAGATTTCGTTGGATCATCGTGAGAAATTCTTTTATTAAAACTTTCGGTGTTTCATCCTTGGAACATAGACAAGAGTGTTAGGTATTCTTGAGTAGTCATCGACAATTACCAGAATATATTTCTTCCCATTGATGCTAGCAACCCGCATTGGACCACATAAGTCCATGTGAAGCAAATTCAACCGACCTTTTGAACTTGGAACAGTCTTTGACTTGAATGAGCTTCGTTTTGCTTTACTCACTTCACAAGAGGAACATAGATGATCCTTGACATACTTCAGTTTTGGTAAACCAATCCTCAATATCTTTCTTTGAAAAGCAAGTTTATGTTATGTAGTGTCGAAGTTGAGATGAGAAAGCCTTCGATGCCATAACCATGCTTGAGTTGGAGATGCTTTAGCCATAAGACAGATTGGAGTTGATGAAGTTGTGTCTTGAAGAGAAATTGTATAGAGATCAGATCCACGATTACCGGTTAGTAAGTCGGTTTTACCTGAGATCTCTAAATTAACACGTAGATTTCCGAAAATTGCAACATCCAAATCCGCATTTCACAGAATTGGACCAACCGAGAAAAGATTGTTATGGACCTTCGACGTAATAAAAACCCTTTTGATCGTAGATATTTCATGGAATCAAATCTTCCATACAAGAATTGGGAGGCAAATTGAATCATTGGCAAATCGAACGGTGCCCAAAGAATTGGTCAACAAAGTTGCACAGCCAGAGATACTTGCCCGTCATATGCTTGGTGCATCCAGACTCTCATTGTCAAAATGATAAGATGTGTTGTACAATCTGCAAGAGAAGTAGAGGACGTGGAACACATGACAAAGGGTTCCTAAAGTGTTTGTGAGTTTCAAGACATTAGTTATCCTAGATGTATTATCTACGGCAAAACTAACTCTTTTAGGCACACTTTCATTCCTAACTTTAGGTACCCATTTATTTTGTGTCTTAGGAACCCATTTCTTTTGAGTTTTAGGAACCCATTTCTTTTGTGTTTTAGGAACCCATGTGTATGATGAAGGACATTGTTGTGCTACTCCACCATTTCCATCTGCTTACTTGTTTTTTCTGATATAGCATCCTTTAGTAACACTTGGAACTTGTTGGGTAGTGGATTTCTGATGCAACTTGTTTTCTATATGGGTGGTTGCAACAGATTTGCTTCGCATTGACGTTTGGGTTTCCTAGTACTAATAGGCACTTAATTAGGCTTCTTAGTTCTAGCTTCACGTCATTCAAGAATTTAGAAACCAAGCATCTTTGATTCGAAATTTAAACAACACATTTTCCATAAAGCTAGCACAAAACAACATTAGCATTCGAAGGTTCAGGAATTTAGACTGTCATTTTACAGCAGTTACAGACATTGTTTTATTAGAAATACTAGATACTCCTAGGGTGTTCTTTACTTCAGTCTTCTTAAGCTTTCGCATGATAGTGTATGGCACGACCTTATCTTTCCATTTGATTGCTCCTAGGGCGTGGTGGTATGCTAACATTTGTTTTGTGAGCTATTCCTTAGATGTAGAAGCCGCGAGGATTAGTATTCCTAAAAGTTGATTCAACTGTGGTTGCTCTAGTTCTATTGTGGTATTACTTGCAAATGCCGATACAGCCTGGTTTGAATCACATTTGTGTTTCTTACAAGCTTTTCATTGCTGTCTTGGTAAATTCTGTGAGTGCTGGTTTAGATAAAACATCTCTGACTCATTAGTTTTTAAAACCGACTTTTTCTTTGCAAAATATTGTCTCTCAAGAGAGTTTGAAAAAGTAGCCGGTTTTCCTAAAACTGATGGTTTTGGAAGTCTTTGAGCATTCGGTTGTCGAATAACAGATGGTTTATCAAACTTAGTGTCTACAGATTTTCCCTTGCATTTTGCAACGAGTTTTTTCAACTCACTTATTGCCATGTTCTTGTCTTGCAGTTGAGCTTTCAAATCTTGTATTTCAACATATTGTTCACGTTCTTTTCGAAATACATTTGACGCCTTTTCTTTGCAAACTGTGTCATTTTTCTGTCGTACCTTTGACAATTCTGTAAGCGATTTCAAGAGAAAAATAATTTGAGTGTTTTCTATCTTCTAATCTAGAAAAACGCTTGTTAAAAGCTCAGTGTAAATCTCTTTACTTACAAAATCAGTTTGTTCAGAAAGTTTGTGCAAGATAGTCACATTCATGACCTTTATGAAGATATAAGCATTGTAAATCAGGTGATCTCATCTAAATCAGATTGAAGTTTGCAAATAAGAACACATGACATCTTTAGACACACATTCTTGGAAAAAGCAAATCATACATGTCGGAAAATTCTTGCCCTTATCAGATTCAAGTTCATCAAGTTCATCTTCAAAGAGATTACAACGTACTTTAATCTGCATGCATTTTTTTTTAGTTCATGTATAAACGCGAGACTATCTTCCTGAGTCTTAAGGGCAAGGGGCATTCAAACATTTTTACTAAGATTTCCATATCTGGAGCAGTTGGGTGTTCGAAGATAAAGATGGTGTTTGAATGTTTTACAAAGGCTCTTGGTTGACGAGTAGTTCAGATTGAGATGATGTTGTTTGTCATGACATTATTGCCTTGTCTACTTTTGCTTACTGATTTAGGACCACTGGTTAAGAAATCTATGTTTCTTGAAAAACTTTTGGTTTTGTTTTACAAATGATTTTTTCCACATTTTTCTTTCTTATTTCATTTGATGTGCGAACTGAAATTTCATAATGTGGGTCGGGGGTTTGAGAATTTCATAAAGACTATTTAACTTCGTGTAGTCAAATGGTTTGACTAAGTCTTTATTCAATTTAGATCGACTCTCGTCAGCAAGAGTCAGGATCTCTTCACTATCGGGGATGAGTCTGGTGGCTGGATCAGATTGAGCCTTTTTGTGGTACATGGGATTGGCAAAGGTAGGTCTTCCATTAAATGTAGAGCATTTGGGTGCTAACATTTGAATGGTTTGGATTGATTGACCTCGTTTGTAAACAATTTCATTCAGAAATTTTATTTGGTGTTCCATTGAAATCATTTTGTCAATATCTTTGTCTTCCCTAAGTTTCAAATCCGTTTATACCTTTGATTTCTCCTTGGGCAAGACCTTCGTAATGTGACCTTGTTAAAAGACTCTGTTTGACTAATTCCATCGTGTTTTGCTTGGACAACAGAAAATTTCGTAGGCCTTAACTTTTAAACCTTCTTGTATGTCAATGTCCTTTTGAGCTAATAGTCCTAGAGTTTCTTTAACTTACGTTCAAGTTTGTCATATTCAAATGTAACGTCATTAAAGCCTCTTTGTACTTCTCAAACTCGTCTGTTGTTTTGAAGTGCAACTAAACAACTATCCCGGATACTATTAGATTCTCCCAATGTTCTACTAGTGTCCGCAAGAATAGATTTGCACTCAGTTAAACTCTTGAGTCAATGTATGCATTTGCTTTCTTTAATTGCGTTTGAATTTATTTATTGTCATCGATCCGTCATGCTTTAATTAGCAATTAAATTTAGCAAGTGCAGCGACGCTCATCAATCACAGTCTACATCTTTGTTGGTCATTTCTGAAATTTCATTATCACACATATCCGGTGAGTAGGAATGACATTACTATCACCCGTTTCCATGCTCATGGTTACTAATAAGATTCAGATTGCTCAAATGTTGTAAGTCATTGGCAAACACATTATGATCAGTATCGTAGTGTACCTGTTCCAATGGCTCAGCGTCAGTGCCTGAGTCTGCATTAGGAACCTCTTGAATCTTTGCCATGTAACTGTAATGTGCTTCCAACTCTTGTTCATCAATTTCCTCATCCGTGTCTGCTAGCCAGTCAGATTGCTCTGCTTGAAGTTGAACGCCTTTCTCAGCTTGTTTACACAGCACATCTATTTCCTGTGATACTTGGAGGTCTCTAAACCCGTTTTGGCTTTCTTGCATTCTTGGCATAATGACCAAATTCCTTGCAGTTAAAGCACTGTATCCCAGACTGTTGCACTACTGGGACCACCTACAGTTTCCCTAGCCCCAACAACATTTATTGCCCTCTGATTCCCAAACTGTCCAGTCTGATATTATCAGTCTTTGTAACTTGGAGTTAGTATCCAATTCTGGTTCTGGTGTTTGAGGAAGTTCTGAGGTTGTTGTTGGTAGGTTTGTAGAGTTTCTTGAAGTACTTTGCAATGAGAGCCAAATTCTTCTGCATATCTTTGTCCTTCTGAGCTTGTTCAGGATCACTGTCTTCTTCAGAAGCTGACTCAGATGGAGGTGTGATTGGTTTGGCTATCTCTTTGCCTTTGTATCTTGTAGCTGCATGAGATCTGGTTGGAAGTGAAGCTTTGGATGTTGGTGCATATGATTTTATGAGTTTGGTGTTTGATAATAAGGATCTTGCATTGTTTGTGCACTGTAGTTAGCAACAAAGTGCTAATGGGTTTAGCATTCTTGGCCATTCTTTTCAGCACGGTGTTCATGATACTTCCTTTTGGTATTGTTTCAGAATGTCTAAAGAGCTTATGATATGAAACTTCATCCAACTGTGTTGTTGCTTCACAATGTGACAAATCTTGACCATTTGGTTTGAAGTTGTTGAAAGGAAATTGAACATTGACTTGCATCGTTGCAACTGTCAAATTGTTTCTGATCATTTCATTCATCATCTTGTAGAATCTTGTGTAGTAAGACTCAATTGTTTCTCCATCGTGAGAAGTGAATTGACCAAATTCCCAAAATAAGTTTGTCTTGACATCTTGAATATTGAGTGATTCACCTTGTTGTACTCTCGATGGCTTCCTCATTTCTTGAGCTGTCTGACATGCATCAACGTTGAGTAAATTTCATCTCCAATTCCAGTCAAATATCAAATGCATCGCTTTCTTTTTCAGATTCATAATGAGCTTTGTATTTCTCAGGGGAGTCATATTCAGAACCTGTCTCGACTGATGTTTTGCAGGAATTACTGTGAGAATCCTCTGTTGCGGAACAACAGCAGGTGTTGTGACCATTGTTGGAGTATAAGGACTGTGAGAATGCACGTCCGTAAGGCATCACCATTTTGGTTCTTGTATTCAATGTATCGTAAGAACCTTGATCGCCTATTGTGCTTATCGTCCTGTTGCAAGCTTTGGTGGCGATCCTTGAACCTACTGCCATACTGTTGTTGTGCATTTGACTGTCAGTTGTGAAGTTGCAATTGGAGTCGTCATTGATGAAATTATGAGTGGATAATGATTTGTAGGTTTCTTAAGCTATGGTTAAAGTGATTGTTGTTGTGGTTTGTAGTACAATTAATGTTTCACGGGATATTAACAATTCTTGATTTATAACCGAGAGAAGAATCGTATCATTTCACGGGATTTTACAAAAATCAAGAAAAAACCCGTGAATGAGTTGTATTTGGAATCAGCGAAATTCAAAAAAACTGAAAAATGTTCAATAAATATGGGAAAACGATGTTTTTGGGCTTTCGAAAATCCTTAACAGCTAAAGGGTGGTTACAGCGTGATCCGTCTCGTTTGTTCTCTTCGAATTGAGAGGGGTCACGGGCCATAAAACGGACTTACGGATCCAAAAGTTATGGCGTGTTTTTACTGAACCCCTTTTGTCACACAGTTTTCTGAAAAAAATTTCGTTCGGTTCCGACCTCGTTCGATTCCGCTCGTTTGAGTACCGTTTCGTTCGAGGTCGCTGGTTCGATCGTTTGCTCTGTTCGATCGTTTCTCGTTCGATCGTTGCTCGTTCGATCGTTTCTCGTTCGATCGTTGCTCGTTCGATCGTTGCTCGTTCGATCGTTGCTCGTTCGATCGTTGCTCGTTCGATCGTTGCTCGTTCGATCGGTGCTCGTTCGATCGGTGCTCGAAGGTGTTTGTTCGATGATCTTGTTCGAAGGGCTTGTTCGAATGATGCTTGTTCGAAGGTCCTTGTTCGAAGGGCTTGTTCGAATGATGCTTGTTCGAAGGTCCTTGTTCGATCCACAAGAAATGCCGCTCGTTCGATGGTCCTTGTTGAAGTCGCTCGTTCGAACCTTACTGGATTTCACTCGTTCGATGCTCGAAGGAAAATGCTAGTTCGATCCTCGAAAAAATGCTAGTTCGATCCAAAGCAAAGAACAAACTCTTGTTCGATCCGTGAGATAATAACTAGTTCGATCCTTGCGTTTGTCTCAGCCACGCACGAAGTAACCACGATTACAATACAATTACAAACACTAAATCGAACCACTTTTATTCAAAATACTAAACCACGAATACGAAACAAAAACAACAAAAAATACAAACACGAAACAACCACTAAAACTAACAAAAACTAAACCCACCCGTGGCGAATGATACCAAATGTCGTCACCAATAAATCACTTTCACTTCATTATGGAAACAAGAAAAATAAGATGAGATAAAATATGGAAGAAGTTTAGAGAGAAGTTAGAGAGAGAAAGGTAGAGAGAAGAAAAAGATGGATGATTACTTGCAAAATTACAAAATGAGAATTAACAAGAACCAACCCCCTCTCCATACTTGGAGAGGGGTATTTTATAGTTTAATACCAAATAGGCTTTAATGCCTTGGTATTTCTACGGGCCGGGGCTCGGGATTACTTGGGCTTTCGCCCGATACACGTGACCGGTTAGATTACATTTAAGAGCCCGTTTACCATGTTGCTAATCCCCCCAATAAAAACGTATATTATTTTAGTGACCGAGACCTAATATAATTATGAACGAACTTCCATTGTTCGACTCAATATTTTGAGGCTAACACAAACCTTGGATACATAAAGAATTTACTAGACACATTCTCCAAGTTCTTTACCATACTTTCAAATATGTACTTTGAAAAGTTAAACCTCTAGTTTGTAGCTAAATAGATGATTGCATATGCCATAGTGCTACTAAACTCATTCCATGCAGTAGTCTTAGCACTTAGGCATTGCAGAATGGTATGAATAAGGAATTTCCATTATGGGAAAAAGAATGCCTTATAGAAAGTAAGCTTTTGTGAAAGTTTTTCATACCCCATCCTTGTAAGTTCTTTAAAAATAGTAGCATTTGGCAAGAAATCCGTACCTTCCTCATCATTTATTTGAAGGTCACGTCTAACAGATGCTTCAGTAATGATTATCTTCTTCCCATCCACTAGGGCTTGTAACTGTACTTCCCCATTGACAGTTTTCACCTTGACAGTAGCCCAAAATTATTCAATGCACGAAGTATAGATAGTGGGATTGATCGTTAGTGCATATATTATAGGGTTTGCATTCAGAAAATCCACTATCTGTTCAAACCCTTCACTTTCAGTGGGTTTAGACAAAAATGCGACCAAATTGTGAGTATCAGCATAAGATAGGACATGTTCCCTGTCATATGCCTTGAGCATCCACTGTCAATCACTCTTTGATCTTGTAAGTCCATTTGTGGATTGCCCTGCACATTATATAAGAAAATTAGCTTGTTTTGGGGACCCAAGCCATTATGACTTGGATCCGCCTTATGCATCAACATAATCAAATTTCTTTAGGGTGATTGATGCACTATTGTGTTTAGAAACATAGTCTAAAACTTTAGTCTTTGGTTTCCAAACCCAACAAGCTGAGGCCTTAACAGCATTAACCTGGTTTCCCTTAACAGCATTACGTACTGCTTTTGGCCTAGCAGTATTAACTACTGCTTTTGGCTTAGCAGTATTAACATTTTTATCCTTAACAGTATTAACCCTTTGATTAAAATTACTGTTTTTACATGTTGTATTCTTGTTAATGGGCCTTCTAACAGTTGAATGTGCTTTATTAAAAACATTTATCGTATGTCTTGCACTATTCACTATTGTTTTGGTTGAGCAGTATTAATTGGTCTAGCAGTAGTAAGTGATACTTAGCCTGACCTCAATAATACTGCTTTTGGAACCATGTTCCTTTTAGGACTGGGGTGAGTCATTCTAGAATAATTCTGGTGATTCGCCCTTTGAGTATAGTTCCACACTAGTTTTACCATCTTTTTATTATTAAACTGTCTCTGATGGTTATCACAATTATACTGTAGATGATCAAAACTTCCACACATATAGCAGGCTTTGTTAATCATCTCAAAATTACTTCCTAATCTTTGAGATATCCTATTATTCCAGTTTCTTTGATTGCCTCTAGGAGTATGAGTGTTTTTCCTATTTTGATCACCTTGTTTAACATTCCTAGGAGATTTTACTTGCTCCTTAGATTTAACAAACTCTATTTTAGCAAAACTAGGTTTAACAGTTTTCTTCTCTTTCTTAGCCTGAGGCACATATTCTTCCTTACTATCAGACACCCAATCCTCAATAATTAGAGAACCATTATTCTTCCTAACTGCTCTAGACTTTGCTTCACTAGCCTTAGCTTCACTGGTCTCAACCACATGCTTCTTAACTGTAGGCTCACTAACTATAGGTTCATTTATAAACTCTTCTAGACCAGAGAATGACAAATCATGTTTTGGAGGCATAAAGTTTCCTGTATATGGAGGTGGAACAGCATTATACCCTAAACCTGTTTTGTACTTATCAACTATCTGACAATCTAGTAGTTTGTTTATGTTTTTAGATAAATTCTCAAATTTTTCTACTGTTAGCTGAATTTCATCTTTTTGTTTTTGAACCAATTCTAACTTTCTCTTAATCTTTGTAATGGCTACTTCTCTTAAGTAAATCATGTTTTAAGACCTTGATATCTTCCTCATAAACAGACTCATTTTTCTTATAAACTAGAAGTCTTGCTTCTACAGACTCTAAACCTGTTTTACAAGCAATAGCATTTAACTTAGATGTCCTTAAGTCTTTTAACAATTGTTCATTTTGTTCTTTAAGAATTTTAACATTTTCCAAACAAGATGATGAACAGTTTGAATCAGTAGATACATCAGAGTTAGAACTTATGGAAAAGTAAGCCATGAGTGCAAAGTTAGTTGGACCTTCTTCTGCTTGATCACTCTAATCTTAATCACCAAGACCATCACATGAGATCAAAGCATTAGAAGTAGTTGATTCCACTGGCACACTTCTTCTTATGCTTTCCATGTTCCTGTTTTCTTGGTTCCTAGGAGCCCTGCACTCCCTTGCAAAGTATCCCCTTTTATGGAAGTTGTAACACTCCACCTTAGACATATCAAACCCAATGGTTTTAGTACCATTCACAGAAACTTCCTTCCAGTGTTCTTCAAGAATCTTCTTGCCCTCATTGTTAGCATAGCCATCTTTTACCTTAAATCCATCTCTTCTAAATCATCAGGATTAATTTATTGTAAGTCCTCATTGTTAAGTTATGGACTGTTTGGTTGACTTACAAAGAAAGCACAGATAACAGCATCACTCAAGTTATCAATTGTTGTTGAGTTTACAGCAGTAGCTTGAGTGCTAGTAGTTGTAGCACCATGAGCAGTAGTAACTGCTCTATTTGTACTGCTTGTGCTTTTTGAGGACACAAAGGCTACATTTTGATGTCCCTTTGACCTCTGGTTCATAGATCTTCAGGTTGTTGTAAAGATCATCCAAGCTTAATGTATCTATCTCAAGCTTGTTCCTCCACACAATGGTATGCGTGTTCCATTCTGGTAACAGACTTCTTAAGAACTTCTGATTCATATCTTCTTGTGAGATAGTTTCACCATGAATCTCCAACTGACTGATAAGCTTTTGAAGCCTATCAAAGGTTTGATCTAACACCTCTGAGCTAGATGCAGTAAAATTTTCATACTACTGCTTTAGAAGATTCCTATGAGTCTTTTTAGTAGCAGCATTCCCTCCAAACCTCTTCTTAATAGCCTGTAGTAATGACTTGGCATCTTTGATGGAGTTAAACTTCAATTGATGTTCATTAGGGATGCCCATCAATAAAGTGCTTCTTGCCTTCAACTCTAACCTTCTTTTTGCCTTTTCTTTAGTAGTTGTAGGAGGTATTACTTTCTCAACACCTTCCACAAGTGTTGTATTTGGTGCAGTGTTTCCATTCTCTATGACCTCCCATAAAGCATAGTCAACCATTTGGATGTACTGTTCCATCCTTATCCTCCAAAGCTCATACTCGCCTGGTTTGAGCATAGGCACTTTTGATGCAGCCACCATATGTACTGAGTCTTGATCCATGTCTTCTTAGCAAAGTTTCTTAAAGCAACAAGCTCTGATACCACTTGAATGGATCTTTAAGTCCTTAACTTGTGTAAGGTTTAGTTATACAAGATAAATCCTACACAACTATGATAGAAACCTTGTTTGATAATACTAAAGATTATGTGGAATCTAATCTTTAATATAAGAAGAATTCTTCAATGAAACAGTAATACTAATGAATACACAGATTAACAAACAAAAGCTTCAATATATTAATACGAATACTCTAACTAGTATTAGGGTTACAAAACCTTAAAGCTATAACGATACCAAAATAAATGATTTCTAGATATCTAACTCTATGCCCTAAGACCTCCTTTTATACACCCAGGAGTCCTAACCGGCTTACAATATTTTCCTAAGTTATCATGATCTTCTAAACAAATAACTTATACGTATCTTTTACAAAAATATCTCATACATATCTCATAAGCAATCTTTATCTTTTCTCTGAGCAGTCTTTATCCTTTCAGCAGTTGTAATCTTTCAGTAGTTGTAACTATTATACCAGCATCATTAACTTTCAACACTAACAGTGGTAACTTTTATACCAGCAGCACTAACTCTGTACAAGCAGCATTAACTACTTAGAAAGTTTTCTTCAATCTTCATCAGCAGTACTAAGTTACACTAGCAGTACTAATTTACTAAAGCGGTACTAACATTACTAGCAGTAGTAATATACACTAGCAGTAGTAACTTACACTAGCAGTACTAACTACTTAGCATATTTTTCATTAAGATTACTAACAACACTAATTTATGCTTAACAGCAGTAACACAAACCTTAGCAGCAGTAACTTTAAGAAGGCTTTTAATCCCAACACATTCGCCACAAGACGAGCCTTGTAGCGACTAAGCGTGCCATCCGCCAGATACTTGTGAAGAAAAAGCCACATACAACGCACAATATTGGTATCCGGTGGTCTAGGTACTAAAATCCAAGTTTCGTTTTTAGTCGTTTTTAGTAAGCGCATGATATTCATCACGCATAGAATTTTTCTAATTTGAATCACTAAACGCGTCACGATAAGATTTAGGTAAGTGTGAAACAAAAGACACATGTAAATTAAGACGTCAGTGGGACGATTAGTCCTGACACAGAAACGTGTTACCATGGGATGAACCAACGCGGGATTTGGGTTTGGGTTAGGGGATTGAGCTAATGTATTAGATTGTTGGGCCAAGGTTGGTGAAGGGATTTATTGTTAGGTCAAAACTGATGGAGTGGGTGGGGTGTGAGCTTGGATCGGATGGTCTTGAACCAAAACTTATGACGTTGGGTTGTCAGTGTTATGAATGGGTGACATAGGAGGTGATAATGTAGTGTTAGGTTCCGGTTGTGGAGCAGTGGATAAAGTAGTAACAACGGTTGGAATTATGGGAGGGATAAGGTCGGGTGAGTCATCAAGAAAGTTATATTTAGGTGCCGATTAAATTTGAGTGGTTCCATATGGAAAAACAGTTTTATCAAATGTTACATGACGGGAGATAATGATTTTGTTGGTTGACAATTCAAGGCAACGATACCCATGATGATTGGAAGCTTGTCCCAAATAGATTAAAGGTGTGGCACGTGGTTTAAGCTTGTGATTGGTGTGAAGGTGAGGGTAACATAAACACCCAAAGGTACGTAAAAGGCTATAGTCAGGGTTTGTTCCAAACAGGCGGGTATAAGGTATTTCATTGTTAATGGCAGTGGATGGTAAAAAGTTTAATAGGTGAGTGGCCACATTAAGAGCTTCTACCCAAAAAGTAGGTGGGAGGTTGGCTTGAAAAAGTAAGGTTCGAATGAGGTTATTGATAGTACGAACCATGTGTTCAGACTTACCATTTTGTTGAGATGTTTTTGGACATGAAAAACAAAATTGAATGCCACTGTCAGCAAAAAGTTAATGAAGGTTACGGTTGTCGAATTCACCACCATGATAATGAACGAATTTCACAATTGAACTGAGTACGAACATAGGTACGAAACAATACAAACTTAGACAAAACATCAAATTTATTAAGCAAAGGATAAACCCAAACAAACTGTGAATAGTGATCTAAAAACAAAACATAGTATTTGAACCCTAAAAGACTCGGTATGGGTGAAGTCCACACA
Source organism: Tanacetum coccineum (assembly GCA_026074375.1). Lineage (NCBI taxonomy): Eukaryota > Viridiplantae > Streptophyta > Magnoliopsida > Asterales > Asteraceae > Tanacetum > Tanacetum coccineum. The sequence goes on along the minus strand of BQNB010032507.1, from coordinate 1,512 downwards.
TCAGAGTGAATAATGTCAAAGCAAGAAGTAATAACAATATTATATCTGACAAATGGAAGCCTCACGTGTTTGCCAAGCTGACAAGCATGGCAAAGAACGAGAGGTCTCTTGTTATTACAAGAAATAACATTATTAGAAACAAGGCGACCTAACACGTCACGTCCTGGATGTCCAAGACGTTGGTGCCACGTATGTTGACTAACAAGGAAAGCATGAGGAATCTGAGATGGAGCCGTGACCGGGTAAAGATCCCCCGTGCTATCGCAACGGATAAGCACCCAACGCGTCATGAAATCCTTAACCGAAAAGCCAAAACGCATCAAATTCAATAGTGCAATTATTGTCATGAATAAACTGACAAACATAAATAAGATTTTTTACAATACGGGGAGTAATAAGGACATTATTTAGGTGAATGGATTTAAACGGAGTTGGCAAAATTCTATGGCTAGTATTAGTGATGGGTATAGAGTGACCGTCACCAACCGAAACAGACGCATACATACACGAATTAAAAATTATACTAAGACTAGTAACCGAATTATTTAAATGTGAACTCGCACCTGTATCCATATTCCACGTAACAGTAGTGAGATCTTAAAGAGTCACAGTACTAAAAGCATGCGGTAAGGTGGTGGCTTGACCCGTGAGAACCGTGGGCCTCGTATTACCTGGCTGTGCTGAAGACTGACCCGCTTGACCAGCGGGATAGGCTGGCTGATTAACATGAATTGGGCCCATTAGCAGAGTGGGCTGGACATGTGATTTTATAAACCCTGGTAGCCCATAATTATTACCAATGGAGGGATAAGAATACACAATAGTTGGGCCAACAAATGACGAACCACTTGGACCAGTAAAATAAGTCATGTAAGCCATGTAAAGTTTGAAGGGTATTAGGGTTTAGTAAAAAAATAATGGAACAGTACGTATGATATCTTGAGTGAAGATGTATTATGTGACTTGTGAAGTTTGTAGGGTATTAGGGTTGAATAAAAAATGATAACAGTACCTATAATATCTTGAAAGCAAAGTAAAGAACAATAACCTGCTCATGAACCAAAAGCACGAACAACACAAAACAAAAGGATTTGTGAACCTAAGCACAAATCACCAATACCAATATGGACTTGTTACTCGAAGAACAAGTCACCAAAATAACCAGATGAAAGTTTTAGAGTTTGTTGAGGGTGATTATAGGAGCGGCATACTTAGTTTTAGGATTAGGGATCGATGGTAAGGCTTGATACCATGTAGGATTATGTGAAAGTCTGTGTCGAATATTATTGATATCAAAACTATATATGGACTATTCTAGCCTATTACAAACATATAATAGTATGACGGGCTAACAAACTTAACTTCCACACTCAATCCCATCTCCATCACCATTTCAAATGCATTAATCTACTGTTCAGGGTAGATAGGCCATGTTGTTGATGGTACACCAAACCATAAACTCTCTAATAATGAGTTCCACCCATTGGCAGAACTAGGAAAATAGGATGTGGG
>BQNB010032506.1:1626-53114 GCA_026074375.1 Tanacetum coccineum | reverse complement strand
ATATCAAAATCAAGTTTTAAAAGAAGGGCAACAAGGTCAATTTTTGAATGTAAAAAGTAATGAAGCCAAGGTTAAAAATGACATAGATGCAATTGAAACAATAAACATCGAACTAGAACATAAGGTGGCTAAATTACTTAAGGAAAATGAGACTTTGAAAAGGCATTACAAAGAAATGTTTGATTCTATCAAGACAACGAGAGCTAAGAACATAGAACACACAACTTCTTTGATTGCAAATAATGATAAATTCAAAGCTCAACTTCAGGAAAAAGGGTTTGCAATTGCAGCATTAAAAAATGAGTTAAGAAAATTAACAGGAAATAGTGTGAATACTAAGTTTGCAAAATCGTCAATCTTAGGGAAACCGGTTTTACAACCACGTAGAAACCAATCAGTTGTTAGACAACCGACTGCGTTTAAGTCTGAACGACCTAGATTTTCAAAGCAACGGTTTGCCTCCCAAGTTGATGTCAATAACAATTTGTCAAAACCAGTCACTACACATTATTTGCCTAAGGAAAGAGAATCTGCTGTTGCAAAACCTCATCACAAGATTGCACCTGGCTCATCTAGGTATAGCTCAAATGACATGGTTCATAAACACTACCTAGAGGAAGCTAAGAAAAAGACACAAGAAAGCAGTAGGAATTCAGAACCTAGTGTGATGCCTTCTGCTAGATCACAAAACACAGCTAATGGTAGCAAACCAACACCTAGGATCAATAACCAAAATTCTAGGAATTGGCCTGCATCTAAGCGTAGTTGCGTCACGACAAAGACTGTGCCCATAGCAGAACACTCTAGGAATTCTAGAAACTTTACTGACTCCAAACATTTTGTTTGCTCGACATGTCAGAAATGTGTCTTTAATGCAAATCATGATTCTTGTGTTACAAAATTCCTGAATGAAGTCAACTCACGTGCTAAGGTTCCATCCCATAAGACAACAACAAGAAACAAACCCGTAGAGCAAACAAGGTTTGCAAAGAAACCAGAAAGACAGATCCCAAAAGGACATAGGTTTTCAATCAAAAAGACTTCCGTTGTGCATGAGAAAACAATGACTCCTAGATCTTGTCTTAGGTGGAAACCGACAGGTAGAATTTTCAAGACAATTGGTCTTAGATGGGTTCCTACTGGAAAGATATTCGCCTTTAGCACAAATAAGGTTGACAGTGAACCACAAATGGTTCAAAATGAAGATATCACTATAACCAAATATGATATGCAGTACAATCTCTTGATGTCAGTGCATGTACACTTAACATACATGCAGGTACATCTTTAAATCCTACAAAAGAAGTACTCCAAGTTTGGTTGCTGAAGAGACTGATATCTAAGAAACCAGGGCTTCAAGGAATTTTCAACTAATGAGCAAGCAATAACTTCTGATCATAACAGTTTAGAACTCGGAATTCACGACCACAGCAATGAACCGTCAAGTTCAAAGCTGGTTCCAAAAGTTGTTCCTCCAGCAGTCAAGACAGCTACATCACGACAAGAGTTGGAATAATATTAACACAAATCTACATTACAATTGCTGAGGGCAACTTGTTTATTATTTTTTAAAAATACAAAAATATAAATAATTTCAAAAAGATAATACAAATCAAAAAAAATCAGAATAACGTTTCAAAAAAAACTATTTTCTCGTCATGTCTCTTGATATCGGATATACATTTCCGTACCTAGAAATGTTGATTAATTATCGACACGGGCGTTTGTAAATTGAATGTTCGGTAACAGGAGTTTCAAATGCTTTCAATAACATGTCATTTTCTAATTCTTCTTGTTGGCTTATGTGACAAATATCAGTTCATAACTCGTGACTTCAAATAAAGGAAGTTTATCCCTAAGATAAACTTTTCTAACATACGAGAAATTAACTTTTCTCGGTCTTGAGTTGTTGTTACCAGACATTCAAAAAGTTTTAAAGCCTCAAGAAAAAGGATAGTGTACGCATAAGTGCGCCTCTAACCTTAAAGTTGGAAGAGAATTCTTCATACATGATGTTTTTTCATAAAATTGTTGAACAACTATTTTTTCAGAATTTCTCCACTGACGATTAATAATCTTTCAAAATTGTGTGTTCAACACTCCATTTACATTGGGGAGTGTTTCGAAAAACAACATTTAATGTGTTTGGACTTACATCATCTCTACGGCATTTTTCTGTATTCAAAAACCATTCCCATAAAGTCTTTTAATAACAACAATGATATATAAATGACAATTCAATAGGAATTGTTAGTTATAAGATGCCTAAGTGTTTACCTTCAATTTTATATTCATTTTACAACTTGGTATCATTATTTTGGTTTTGTGTCAACATATGTAAAAAATAAGGTGGGAGGAAGTTTATGTTCCATGGTATTCATTGCTAAGTAAAAGATTTCCCCATGGTATTTCAAGACAAATTTTTAATCAATAAAGTCATTTCAAAAACTAAGTGCATTATGTATTAAAGAAGGGGAAGAAATGTAATTCAAATGTGATTCTTGAAATATATTAAGTGATTTATCATCTCAATAGTGCTTGTTACTTCGAAAAAAAGGTTTTCATGTTTAGATCTCATACCTTACAACTCTATATTTTACGACGATTCTGAAGTCATAAGGTGGTAAGGTTAGGTATTTGTCTATGATCCAACCAGAACTAGAGGGTTCTATCCAAGGAGATACATTAGATCGAATAGCAGTCCTTAGTAGACTGGAGGATGAATGTGTATATGGGATGAATGCCGACGAAGATTGAGCTACACACTGAATATCACAACAGTCTGTTAAGTATTGACGTCTGGTAAGCATTGACATGTGTTTAAGGAATGAAAAATGAAATGTATGGATAATGGCCTAATAAAAAGCTGTTAATACAAAATTTCTCAATTTCAGGTCATTTTAACGTTTCTATTATTAGTCAACTATTTATTTTGTACGTCTACGAGTTCACTTTTAATTTAACTTTTAAGTCAAATCGTGTAGACTAGAAATAATCATTTAATGTAAACGGTCACCAAATAAATTAAGGTTTGCAACAACCAAGTAATATATAATTTATCAAGAAGACAATTATATACTTTGCGTATTTTATTTTTATTGGTCACGTATAAGGGATCGCGTCTTCGCAATAAAATACATTTTTGGACACACCCCAGATATTTCTAGACTTTCCTAGACTCAAACAATACCCACATTTAAAACCGGCTTAGGACAAAAAAAATTAAGGTAAATTGTGTATTTCACCAACATATGGGGTCGGTACGCACAAAAACACACACCTTAAAAATCCACTATGATCCTTAAAGGTACTTTGTACCTCCCTAGGTTAATTAATGATAGTCCTATTGTCTCCAATAAAATATTACACTATGGATCAATAACCATATAATGATTCAACCTCTTGCCCCTTAGGCCACGACTAGTGCATGTATAAGCACAAGATTCATAAGATTTCCATAATCTAGCTAAAGCTTATACAAATATTGTGTAATTAAGAACAGTACTTTGTGGTTTTAACAAAACAATGTGTAACCAATTAGAAACCATAAAACCACTTGAGCTAGGGCACGGTTTGGTTTAGTTTGTGTGATAGGGAGATATAACCAAGTATTTTCTATATAAACACACATACTTACCATTTGACACTCTTGAAAACTCCACACACACATTAAATCTGCTCAAACAACTATACATATATTGTTTCCTTTGTTCGGCGTCAACCAAAACTCGTAATACAAACACCTTTTCATTTCTTCATTCGAATGCCCACAAACACAACTATACTAAGGTTCCTATAACAAAAATGCTTAGGGGTATACGAGCCAAGTGTTGGAATACATTGGGTATACGATCGTGTTGTTTACACTTGGGGTTATGCATTCCATAGTCTCATCATTCGAACAAGAACCCTTAAGACATTTGTAAATCATGATTTTAGCTTATGTCACTCGCATTATACTTGTTTTCCTTATTTACGAGTCAATATGTCACGTATGTATATATAAGATGTGCTAGCATGTGTACACGCGAATTAAATTCAAGACATGCGTATTATACGCAATGTTATTGCACATATGCGACGTGGGTGGCGTTAGGGATTGTGTACAAAGTGATTAAATGGCAAATAAAGGGTTTAATGTTTTTGTCTATAAGCTAACATGAACCCATAACTCTTACAAACAAATTTCATAAAAGATAGACATAAACTTTTCAAGTATATACGACATTTTAGCTTGGGAAGGAATATTCGACACATTCTAACGTATGCATGTGGTGAACACGATCTAAATATAAGCTAAATGAACGACACATAGTCGCTAGGACTATTTACGAACCATATATGTTGCTAGAAATACCAACGGACCACAAAGGGCCTTGGTTAATCCAAACCGCCTGCATTTGGGCCCAACAGGCTCAATAGCCTTTGTTTCGAGGCTCGTAGCTTATAAATAAGCTCACTTGAGCTAATCAAGGGCTTATAGAGTTCTTAAACTTGTTTAGAACATACGAAATGCAAAGGAAACCTTAACGGGCCAAGAACGGGCCCATTATACCCAAACAGGCCCAACGAACCCTCGTGTAATAAGCTACGATTTATCAATAAGCCATTTGATCTTATTCATAAGTTAGAGTAGTACATCAATTAATCAACTTAGGCCTTGTATTTGACTTTGAAATCAACCCGAACCCTTATCGGGCTTACTTATAAAACCCTGGAATGAGCCCCAATTAGAGCAATTAAGCTCACGATAAGCTCTGGACAGCTTATTGGTGAATTGTATTAGAGCAATTAATAAACTTAGTAGACCCAAGAAAGACTAATGGACCCTAATGGGCCAAGTCAAACCATGTAGAAATCCATTCGGACCCTTAATGGGCCCAACAACCCATTAGCGAGAGCTTATTAGCTTATTTGGAATAAGCTGACCAAAAGCAGACCAAAAAGAGCTCAATAAGGATTTTGATAAGCCTTGTCAAGTTAACGGACCCAAAGGATTAAAGCCCAAACCTCTAAAACCCTTATCGGGTTCATAACAGCCCTTAAGGCCGTTAAGCCAAAAAATTAAGCTTGTAAGCTTATTTTTAAGCCAAAAATCAGTTTTGTTGGCTTATTTTGACTAAAATAAAGCAATATGCCAATCGTTGGATTTAAATTAGAGCTAAAAATGTGATTTTGAATAAAATGGGGCTAAAAATGTAATTTGTATACTTAAGGGATTTAATTTCTTTTACGAATTATTTGATAACTCAGGACTGTTTTGAAACATTTTGATACTCAGGGACTGAAGTGTAACTATAAAGACCTAAATTACATTTTTGTAAACTTAAATGACTAATTATGTAATTATCGAAACTAAAGGGTTTAAAGTATAAATGTTTATATTTATAAACCTAGGGACTAAAGTGTGATATCTAGAAACTTAAGGGTATATTTGTGAACAAAAGTGAATTAATACAACACTTAACGAATCGGTCGAATATTAAGATATTCGGACTTTAAACGGGCTTAATTAACGACTTTATAAAAAAAGTATATTTATTAACAATGATTTCACGTTTCTCGAGAACCATCGAAATTATATATACAATAATCATGTGCACCACCACACATGTGATAACAGTATATATAAACTAGCGATTTATTGTGGTTTATACATTGAGTCTTTAACCTAAATTTGTAGACTAAGACTGGCTATATTTACTTAGGTATTTGACGGTGTAATTCATACTTGGATATCTAATATCATTTCAGAGGACTATTTACCAAGGTGAGTTCATATCCCCATGTTTTACAATTATTTAAATGATTTACATCCTTGGGGTGAGAACATGCTTTGTTTTACAAATTGGACGCAAGTGTACATTTTTATTAACAATGGATTAAGTGTTTGGCTTAAGTAGCGATTAACCCACAGAGGCCCTTTATTATGAACTGTACTTTACTGGATTATAGAGCGCAAATGTTATAGATATGAACTATTTGGATTGGACAATCCCTGTTCGGGTGTTAGCTAATCACTGGGAGTAAGAATCGTATACCATTTTCGGATTTGGGATGTTTCGGGTTAGAACATCTATTCAGCGGTGTCATTCATTGGAAATATATTGCATTCATTCATGTCAAAGCTTTAGTTCTGTCATGGTTAGGAAAACATAATTACTTTTTATGAGGTTTGCATGTGTTGTTAATTTACACTTGGAATTCTCTTGCGGTTCCTATATTGATTTTTCATAAAACCTATGTAATTTCACAACTTTATGTTGAAGTTTTTTTAAGCATGTTTTTCAGGTCAATAAGGCACGAGGTGCGAAGATACATGCGAAAGTAATAATTGAAAGAGTCAAACACTTAAGATTTGGGGTCTTATTACATTTTGGGGATAATTGTTATAAACCGGAATCTTTATTTATATTGTTGAACAATTTGAAGCCATGGGATTATGTAACAAACATGTATTTTGTTAATCCAATGTATCTTTTTCAAACGACATGTTTAGCAGTCGTTCTCAGACCTTGTGCTATTGATCCATAAAGTAACGCCCTCGGATATTCAACATTCGCGGCGATACTCAGGATTTGTGGGTGTTACAGATTGTACCAGAGCCAAGGTATAGAGAACAGGTCAAAAGTTTTTTCTGGACTATAACATTTTCAAACTTGTTTTCACAAATAGGATTTAGCAAGACATACATGCCTTTACTTTGTTTACTTTCTAGCACTATTTGCTTACTATGACATGCATTGTTTTAGCATTGTAGGGTGACTAAGTGCTTACCATGATTGATATCGTGTATATAAATTGATATTACGTATTATGATCTATAAGACTTTTATAATTAAAGCTTACATGGACATTTCATACGATCTTTACGAGAAGTATTACTTATATAAGTATTTTTGATTTTGCAGCAGTCTTTGGTCTTCTGCTTCATCAGCTGTACATACACTGCTGTCTACACCACTTTGAAGCCTGGAAGAGCCTTTGGGGAGCCGATGATGAGAAGATACCTTAGGGAGAGGTATCCCACGGGTCATCGTTATTAGATTCGACGAACCTCCGTTACAGCCGTAGCCCCACCATCACGGATTATATAAACAGCCTAGAGGGATCGACAGACACCGCTAGTTCTTCAAGGTACGAGGCGATGGGCGTGAGCCTGTGTTAGTACAGGCACATGATCCGGGGTCTACGTGCCAGGCCCTATATGACCCTGAGTATATACCATTGGAGGATGAGCATGAGTTCCCAGCTGAGGAGCAGCCCAATTCCTCCTATTGATTCACCACAACTGCTGAGTCACGGTATCATGTTACAGAGTCGTATCCCAAGGAGGATCTAGTTGAGTATGAGGATGATGAGTTTGAGGGTTGGCTCTGGTTGACTATTCCTATGGACGGTGGAGATATATGGAGATAGATGATGATGGCGATTCATCTGGGCGATGGACACTGATGAGGATGAGGTTGATGTGGTGAGGATAAGGTTGAGGAGGATGCACTTAGCTACGCCGATCTACTATTGTTATACCTATTGATGAGCCTGTTTTCCCACCTGAAAGAACAGAGCCTGTTATACCACCACCCTCCATTGACATTACTATTGGGGCTAGGATTACCGTCCGACCTCAGACTTCCATATCCCTTCACAGAGGGCAGAGGTTGAGGACTTCTGTCATGACTAATCCATCACTCATCACCGCCTATCTCACTATCACACCCTCTGTAGGATGAGCGCCTTTGCTTATGGTGCACAGCTCCACCTGCACATTCATCTCCTCTATTGTGCCGAATCAACCTTTAATTACCATCATCGGGTGTCCAACCCTAACCCAGACTCTCAGGATAGCATCCACTCAGGCTCTTATTGATGCAGTTACTGCCGCATTACCATCACCTTCACTACCACCACTACCACCATCTCTATACATACCACCACCTGTTGATCATAGGGATGACATTCTCAAGTCTGAGCAGCCTCCCCGCTAGAGGTTGTGTTTGTCCACTCTAGGCTCCTGATATGAGGTTGGAGAGAGTTCTACTGCTAGAACTATCAGAGGTCAAGGGATAGATTACGGGTTTGTTAGCACGGTAGATGCTGAGGAGAGGCGATAGGGGATTAGAGATGTCGGGTACGGTATTAGGGATACTTGGGTAGATCCGGCAGACGGCAGTCCTGTGATAGACCTATGACCGTGGGAGGATGGTCCCATATACTAGGGTCACTAGAGCTTGCTGAGCTCCATGAGCATGATACACAAGACTTGTATGCTTTACTAGAGGATGCTCAGGATAGTAGTCTGTTATATCACAGCGATGTCGTTTGGATTCGCAGCGGGTCGATTTTACCTTTTGGTGAGATAAGAGACTCTCAAGTTGACGGTATGGAAGGTGGAGGAGGAGGCATATGCTTCCCAAGTCAGGCGACTCATCAGGAGCTTCAAACACATCGTGATCATGTGTATGCACACGAGACCCATCTCCAGGCACACCATACACAACTACAGCTGCAGGGTACTCTCATTCAGATACAATATCAGGTACAGGAGACTCGCTTTCAGATGCAGCAGGCTGAGTTAGCAGCACTTCGAGAGACTGGCTGTAGGCGTCAGGACCAGATGGTAGAGACTCTCCAAGTCATTAGAGATATGAGGCGAGAGATGAGCGACATGCAGGCCTAGTTGTTAGCATTGCGAGAGCAGCAGAGGAGAGCTAGACAGCCAGGATCAGAGGCTAGGATTCCAGATCCACCAGGATGCTTCTGAGGGTTGCTGACACTTAATCTTGTGATTATGTTATTTTATCTTGCTAGATTATTGTACAAGGCATGTTAGTATTAGGGGTTTTCCCCGCTAGCTCGCCTAATCTTTTGTATTGTATTATGTGTACTCGACATCTATTTTTCTGTAAAATTTTCAATAGTTTGAATGAAATGGATGTGTTATTTTGTATTTACTATATCCTATCTTGTGTTAATTTTCTCATCTATACTTTATTATATTCTGTCATCTAACTTATGTTTTGTCTTTTGTGCTCTAGGAAAAAACATGGCACCTTACGACCAGAAGAGGATGTCGAATACCCCTGTTAACACACCAACCCAAACAACATGACTCAGAATCCATCCAAGCAATGATTTATTTGGACCAAGCTCTTTTGCGAAACTCCACCCAAAGGAGATGGAAAGAAAGCCACTGTTCGCACGCGAGGAGGAATAACCGAAAAGGAACGTGGAAAAACTATGTGCTGACCTTGTTTTTATGCTTGAATTCATGACAAATCAGTCGTTCAAACCTTTTTGAACTTTTAGGGAAACTGGAGGCCCTCGTGGTCGGTTTGTTTAACTCATGGATTGAGGAATGATGCGGACTGGAATAATAAATTCATGAGTTTTCTTTATCAGTGGTTGTGCTAATTGAGAAAAATCAAATAGACGGTGAAGTTTTACCACCTTCTCTCTCGTTAGGTTGCGCTTTTATTGACTTGGTCTTGGTGGATATGGTCAGAGATTATAAGAACCTTAGGTCTGAGCCATAATTATAATGACTTCTTGGGAAGTACTCAAGGAAAAAAAAAAGATGACGGACAAGTATTGTCCGCAGGGTGGAAATCAAGAAGAAATTAGAATTCGAGCTGTTGGAACTAAAGTCAAGGGGAACGATGTTCAGCATACAATGAACGTTTCCAAGAACTAAACCCTGATATGTTCCTAGTTTGTTGCCTAATGAAACCGAAAAAAAGGTTGACAAAGTACATCAGTGGGACTTCCTTGTCAAATCCTTTTTATGGGAACTGTTCAAGTCTGCCAGACCCATGACATTGGATGAGACTATTGAGGTTGGCCAACAACTTGAGGAATAAGATACTCAGCACCTACCGCGGAGGAAGGAAAAAATAGGCAAATCTCGACAAACAAAAGGTAGGCTGAAGATTCATCTAGAAACAACCATATGGTACCGGCAAACATACCATTAATGAGGCTAGAATGTGCCCTAAGGTCAACAATATGGAGATTAGGACGGATAATGAAGTGTATGGGGGATCTTTTCCCAAGTTGCTACAAGTGTCATCTTCTCCACAATTGGCCCGTGCACACAAAGGTGCCAAGTAGTGCAACAAAGTAGGGCATTTTGATCGCAATTAATTGCAGGATAAAGTGGAGTTCTGTGGTAATACAAATGTTGCTAATACTTAAAAGGGAAAACAATGGGTCCAGCTCCCAAGAAATGGTTGTTTTGAGATGTGGAATGGATCACCAAGGCATTTCAAAGTGAGATGGCCTAAGCTGAAGAATAAAGATGGTGGAAATGGGATTGCACAAGGGCTCAGGTTTATGCAATTGGAATGCAAAAAGGGGGAAAGAAGGAAATGCACGGGGAAACCCTGATGCCAATGTCGTCACGGGTAGTTTCCTCTTAAAGATCCACTATGCATCTATCTTATTCGACACTGTTGCCGATAGAAGCTTTATATCCACTACATTTAGTTCCTTGATTAACATCACCCCAACACCATTAGAAAATTATTATGATGTCGAATTAGTTGATGGGAAATTAGTCAAGATAGACACTATTATACGAGGTTGCACTTAAATTTCATAGACCATCGTTCAACATAGATCTATTGCCGTTGAACTTGTGGTAGTTTCGATGTCATTACGGTATTTGGATCTAGTTAGAAGATGTCACCCCCGTGATCGTGTGCGATGAGAACTTGTTCAAGGTTCCTCATGGGAAATGAAACTTTGACTTTTTGTTGGGCCAAGATAAATAGCATACGGGAGAGAATTCTTCGATTGACAGTTATCTCAATGTAAAGGCTTCAAGAGTCTACATGGCAAAGGATGCTAGGTCTTTTTGGCACAGATATCGCAAAGAAAGTGGAGGATAAGTCGGAAGGAAAACAATAAGGAACGTTACCAAATCGTCCGAGATTTTCCTCAAATTATTTCTCGAAGACTTGCAGGTTTCATCCGGCTCGACCAGTGTATTCCAAATTACTTAATGCAGGTGCTTGCACCCGTTAGTCAAGCACCGTATCGATTGCTCATCCAAATGAAGGATTATCGGAACAAATTTACAAGAGCTTTCCAACAATGGGTTCATTAAGGCCTAGTTCCTCACCTTGGGAGGCCCAGGTTTATTAGTCAAAAGAAGGATAGTGTTCAGGATATGCATCGACTCATCGTGAGTTGTAAATAACGGACTTGTAAAGTAATAGTTATCCACTCCGAGGATCGACCGATTTGTTTGATCAATTAAGGATCTAAATATTTATTCGTGATAGATCTGAGATCAGGATATCACCAGCTTAGAGTGCGAGAAACATGACATTCCAAAGACGGCATTCCGAACTACGGTATGGTCATTTACGAGTTCCAGGTTATGCCATTTTCGGACTATACAACGCACCTGCGGGTTATTTCTTGGACATTCTGACACCGAGTGTGCAAGCCTTACTTGGATAAATTTGTAATTGTCTTCATCGATGACATACTTATTTATGAGACAAAAGACAGGAAAGAATTATGAAGAAACACCTTTAAGCAATTTTGGAATTGCTTAAGAAGAGATATGTTAAAGTTGTATGCAATCAGATAATGACTTTTCACAAAAAATGTGAATTTAGATTTCCGAGGGTATAATTTCTCGGTCTTGTCATGATTGTAGAGGCACCCATTACATGTGGGATCTAGCAAGATAGAATTCTATCAAAGATTGGGCCATCTCCCAAGACACCATCGAAAGATCCGCTTAATTTTTAGGTCTTGCTGGTTACTAAGAAGTTCATCGAAGGTATTTTCGAAAATTGCTAAATCAAGGACAAAACTTACTTAGAAGGAATAAGTTTGATGGGGAGAAAGTGAAGATAAGATTTTCAGTTCATTAAAGCAGAAGTTGTGCTGTGCACAATTCTGGCTTTTCCTGAAAGAAGCGATGACTTTGTGTCTACTGTGATGCGTCACACACGGTTTAGGTTGCTGTATTGATGCAAAGAGGAGAAGGTGATTGCTTATGCTTCTAGAACATACTAAAAGTTTACGAGAAGAACTACACCATCATGATTTAGAACTTGGGTCGGTGTGTTTGCTCTAAAATATTGGAGAAACTATCTATCACGGAACCAGATGCTCCGTGTTCCACCAACTGCCATAAAAGCTTCAACACATCTCGACCAGGAGGTAGCTTAACATGAGCAACGTCGTTGGCTTGAATTGTCTGAGTGACTTCGATTGTGATTATTCTTTATCATCTCGGGAAAGCAACGTAGTGGCCGGATGCATTGAGCCGTAAGGAGCGGATTGGAGCCATTGCGGGTGTAATCCTTAGTTATGGACCTCTTCGGCTTGGATCCTTACCAAATGAATATTAGAAGCTCATAATTGAGCCCAGGAAATAGAGAAACCAAGAATCTCGTTGAAAGAAGGTAGGCGGTATAATCCGAAAGGATATACCCAAGGAAAGATTGGAACCAAGTGCCGATGGAACACTATGTTTGCGCCAAGGCAGAAGTTGAGATACCTTGCTATGGTGACTTAGGTCCAGGAATTATGCATGAATCCCACAAGTCAAAATATTCTATCCATCCCGGTTCTGAAAAGATGTACCAAGATGTGAAGAAATTATACTGGTGGCCAAACATGAAGGCAGACATCGCCACGTATGTTAGCAAATGCCTAACGTGTGCGAGGGTCAAGGCCGAACATCAAAGGCCATCGAGATTGCTAGTACAACCTGAGATACCCGAGTGGAAGTGGGATAATATCATGATGGATTTTCATTCACCTAAGTTCTAAAGTGTCGCAAGGTTTTGACACCATCTGGGTGATTGTGGATCGACTTACAAAATCTGCTCACTTCTTGCCAATAAGGGAGAATGATCCATTGGACAAGTTGGCAAGGTTGTACTTGAACAGGATAGTAGCAAGACACGGGATACCTGCCTCAATTATCTGTGATCGAGATAGAAGATTTACTTCAAATTTTTGGAGATCGTTTCAGAAAGCTTTGGGTACAGATATTAGTATGAGCACTGCGTATCATCCAGAAACTGACGGCCAGAGCTGAGAGAGAACCATTCAAAACTCTCAAAGGGACATGCTACAGTGCTTACAGTGATTGGATTTGGCAAAGGTTGGGTTAAATCACTTTGCATTGGCTGAGTCTTGACTTTATAAATACAACAGTTATACGCTCTGCAGAAGGTCGCCCTATGAGGCACTGTATGGCGAACAATGCTCGATCAACGCGCGTATGTGTTGGGCTGTGAGGTTTGGGGTAGCCCAACTGATGGTCCGGAATGAACCAAGGAAACAAAAGGGAAAAGATCGTCCTGATCAAGCTGAGATGCAAGCTGCTCAGGATCCGACAAAAGAGCTACGTCCGATCAGAAACAAAAGCCGAGGGAGTTTGAGGTTGGGGACAGCAGTTATGCTTCAAGGGACTTACATGGTAAAAGGGGTGGTTGTACGATTCGGCGTAACAGGGCAGCTTACCGAGAGACGTTACGGACTTTCAATAGGGGTTTGCAAAAGTTAGGAAAGTTGCCTAACTAGGCTGGAACTTCCTCAAAGTTGTGCAGTGAGTTCACCTACTTTCCATGTGTCTAATTCTGGAAGAAATGTTACGCTGACGATCCTTTAGTCATGCCGTTTAGAAGGAATTCTGTTGTCGATAAGCTCTGTTTGTAGAAGAGCCCGTTGAAATATGGAACGGGAGATAAAATGATTGAAGCGATAGGACGGTTACAATTGGTTTAAGGTTCGCTGGAACTCATAGGCCGGGGCCATGAGTTATTACCTAGGAACATGAAGATTGTTACAAAAAAATATACCCATTGGTAATGACGTCTTGGTAAGCATTGAAGGGGTTGAAGAATGAAAAAGAAATGTATGGATAAAGGGTCTAAAGAAAGAAGCTGTAACAATTCTCAATTTCAGGTCATTATACGATTCCTATTATTAGTCACTATTTATTTTAGTCCGATACGCGTTCACTTTTAATTTAACTTTTAAGTCAAATCGCGTAGACTAGAAATAATCATTTAATGTAAACGGTCACCAAATAAATTAAGGTTTGCAACAACCAAGTAATATATAATTTATTAAGAAGATAATTATGTACTTTGCGTATTTTATTTTTATTGGTCACGTATAAGGGATGCGTTTCGCAATAAAATACATTTGGACACACCCCGGAAATTCCTAGACTTACCTAGACTCAAACCAATACCCACTTTTAAAACCTTAACACAAAAATTAAGTAAATTTGTGTATATCACCCAATAGGGGTCGGTTACACACAAACACACACCTAAAAATCCCACTAATGATCCTAAAGGTACTTGTACATCTCCTAGTTAATTAATGATAGTCCTAATTGTCTCCACTAACCTATTACACAATGGATAATAACCAAATGACTTCACTCTTGCCCCTTAGGCCACGACTAGTGCATGTATATGCACAAGATTCATAAGATTTCCATAATCTAGCTAAATCTTGTACAAATATTGTGTAATTAAGAATAGTACTTTGTGGTTTTAACAAAACAATGTGTAACCAACTAGAAACCATAAAACCACTTGAGCTAGGGCACGGTTTGGTTTAGTTTGTGTGACTAGGAAATATAACCAAGTATTTTCCTATAAATACACACACATACTTACCATTTGACACTCTTGAAAACTCACACACACCTTAAACTCTCTCAAACAACTAAACATATATGGTTTCCTTTGTTCGGGTCACAAAATGTAAACAAACACTTTCCATTTCTTCATTCGAACCCACAAACACAACTAAGGTTCCTATAAAGAATGTCGCCAAGGTCTACAATATAGGGACAGGCGAAAAGAAGCCGTATGGGGGATCTCTGCCCAAGTGCAACCAAGTGCCATCTTCACCACAATGGCCCGTGCACCCAAAGGTGCCACAAGTGCAACAAAGTAGGGCATTTTGCTCGCGATTGCAGGAGTACTGGTAATACAAATGTTGCTAATACTCAGAAGGGCAATGGGGCAGCTCCCAAGGGAAATGGTTGTTTTGAGTGTGGAGCACCAGGGCATTTCAAGAGAATATGTCCTAAGCTGAGATTAAATATGGAGGATATATGGTGAATGCAAATGGTGTGGTTTTTTCAGTTGGAATCAGAAAAGGAAGGGGAAATGCACCTGGAAAACCTGATGCATGTTGTCATAGGTACGTTCCTCTTAAAATAACCACTATGCATCTATTCTAATTCGACAGTCGCTGTTCCAGGATTAGAAAAGCTTTATTATATATCCACTGATTTAGTTCCATGATTCACTCACCCCAACTACATTAGAAAATTGTTATGATGTCGTAATTAGCTGATGGGGAATCTTAGTCGAGATAGACAATATTATACGAGGTTGCACTTTATTTTCTTCGTCCATCTTCAACTTAGATCTATTGCACGTAGAACTGGGTATGTTTCGATGTGTCCATTTATCGGAGCCATGGTCCAGCGGTTTAAGAAGCTCGGTCACGCACCTCAATTGACTACGCTTTCATTGTGCGATGAGCAACATTGTTAACCGTTCTATGGGAATGAAACTTTGACTTTTTTGTGGCCAACGAAAGTAGCAATGGGAGATGAGAATCTCGGTTGGACAGTTTTCTCATGCTCAATGGTTAAAGAGTACATGGCAAAAGGATTGCCAAGGTCTTTTTTGGCACTGATTATCCGCAAGAAAGAGGAGGGATAAGTTGGAAGGAAATCAAATAAAGCGTACCAATCATACGAGGATTTTTCTTGAAATATTTCCCGTAGACTTGCCAGGTCTTCCTAGGCTCGACTGTGGGGATTCCAAATCGACTGTTAATTCCAGGAAAGCCGCACCACTAGCTCTGAGCAACGTATCGATTGGCTCCACCGAAATGAAGGATTATCCCCGAACAGTTACATGAGCTTTCGACAAAGGATTCTTAGCCTTGTTCCTCACCTTGGGGAGCCCCGGTCTTGTTTGTCAAAAAGAAGGATGGGTCATTCAGGATGTGCATCGACTACCGTGAGTTAAATAAACTGACAGTAAAGAATCGTTATCCACTCCTGAGGATCGACTATTTATTAGATCAATCAGGGGGGATCCAATATTTATTTCGAAGATAGTCTAAGATCAGGATAATCACCAGCTTAGGAGTACGAGAGCAAGACATTCCAAAGACGGCATTCCGAACTCGGTTATGGCATTACGAGTTTCAGGTTATGCCATTCGGACTAACAAACGCACCTGCGGTATTCATGGACCTCATGAACCGAGTGTGCAAGCCTTACTTGGATAAGTTCGTAATTGTCTTCATCGATGACATACTTATTTATTCAAAAGATGAGAAAGAACATGAAGAACACCTTAAAGCAATCTTAAGAAAGAGAAGTTGTATGCAAAGTTTTCAAAATGTGAATTTTGGATTCTGAAGGTACAATTTCTCGGACATGTCATTGATAGTAGAGGCATACATGTGGATCCAGCCAAGATAGAATCTATCAAAGATTGGGCATCTCCTAAGACACCAACAGAGATCCGCTAATTTTTAGGTCTTGCTGGTTACTATCGAAGGTTCATCGAAGGATTTTTGAAGATTGCTAAATCCAGACGAAACTTACTCAGAAAGGAATCAAGTTCGACTGGGGTGAAAAGGAAGAGAACGCTTTTCAGTTAATAAAGCAGAAGTTGTGCAGTGCACCAATTCTGGCTTTACCTGAAGGGAGCGAAGACTTTGTGGTCTACTGTGATGCGTCACACAAGGGTTTAGGTGTATTGATGCAGAGAGAGAAGGTGATTCTCTTGCCCTCTCTGACAACTAATAAGTTAACAGAAGAAACTATCACCATCATGATTTAGAAAATTGGGTCGAGTTAGTATTTGCTCTAAAATATTGGAGTCAAATACCTTTACGGAACAGATGCACCGTGTTCACCGACAATAAAAGGCTCACTAACTATTCTCGATCAGAAGGAGGCTTAACTTGAGACAACTCCGTGGCTAGAATTACTGTTAGTGACTTACGATTGTGTTATTCGTTATCATCCCGGAATAGCCAAATAAAATAAAAATCGGGTGGGGGGGTGGCGATGCTTGAGCCGTAAGGAAAAGATTGAGCCATTGCAGGGGTTTCGAGCCTTAGTTATGACAATTGCTTTGGATCTTCCTAAACGATTTTTGAAGTCAGATCTAAAGCCCAGAACCAGAGAAATCGCGTGAATGAAGAGTAGGCGAGTGGTATATTAAGGTAGTGATATTACCCAAGGACAAGATTTGAACACGTGCCGATTTGATGGAACACTATGTTTACACGGCAGGAGTTGGTTACCTTGCTATGGAGACTTAAGATCCGTGATTATGCACTATCCCACAAGGTCGGAAATTTCTATCCATCTCGGTTTCAAAAAGATGTACCAAGATGTGAAGAAATTATACTGGTGGCCAAACATGAAGGCAGACATCGCCACCTATGTTAGCAAGTGCTTGACATGTGTAAGGGTCAAGGCCGAACATCAAAGGCCATCGGGATTGCTAGTACAACCTGAGATACCCAAGTGGAAGTGGGATAATATCACGATGGATTTTATCACTAAGCTTCCTAAATCGTCGCAAGGTTTTGACACCATCTGGGTGATTGTGGATCGGCTTACAAAATCTGCCCACTTCTTGCCAATAAGGGAGAGTGATCCATTAGAAAAATTGGCAAGGTTGTACTTGAACAGGATAGTAGCAAGACACGGGATACCTGCCTCAATTATCTGTGATCGCGATGGAAGATTCACTTCAAATTTTTGGAGATCATTTCAAAAAGCTTTGGGTACAGATATTAGTATGAGCACTGCGAATCATCCAGAAACTGACGGCTAGAGCGAGAGAACCATTCAAACTCTCGAGGACATGCTTCTGTGATTGCTAGTGATCGATTTTGGAAAAGCTGGGTTATGCAGTTGCCATTGGTGTTGTGTTTTTCATACCAACTACAGTTATAAGCAAAGCATAAAGGCCGCCCATTATGAGGGCACTATATGGTCGAAAATGTCGATCACCGGTGTGCTGGGCCGAGGTTGGGGAAGCCCAACTGACTAGTCCGGAATTGATCCAAGGAACAACAAAAAAGATCGTCTTGATCAAGCAAAGGATGCAAGCTGCTCAGGATCGACAAAAGAGCTACTCTGATAGGAAGCGAAATCCAATGGAGTACGAAGTTGGGGACAGAGTTATGCTCAAGGTCTCACCTTGGAAAGGGGTCATACGATTCAGTAAGCGGGGCCAAGCAGGAATCGAGAGATATGTCAGACCTTTCAAGGTGCTTTGTATAAGTTGGAAGTTGCTAACAGGCTGGACATTCTCAAGTGTGAGCAGAGTTCACCATACTTTCCATGTGTCTAATCTGAAGAAATGTTACGCTGACGAACCTTTAGTCATGCCGTTAGAAGGAATTCATGTTGACGATAAGCTCCAGTTTGTGGAAGATGCCGTGATATATCATGGAACGGAGATCAAACCGATTGAAGCGAAGCCTGTACCATGGTTAAGGTTCGCTGGAACTCTAGGCGGGGCCCGAGTTCACCTGGGATCGTGAAGATTGTTCAAACAATTAACCCATAAGTCTTTTCACAAACGGGCTTCGTCATCTGCTACAGGTCTTAAGCTTTGGGACAAGCTCTTTTAACAGGTGGAGACTGTAACATTTCTCAATTTCAAGTCATTTTATGACTCCTAATATTAGTCACTATTTATTTTAGTCCGATACGCGTTCACTTTTAATTTAACTTTTAAGTAAAAGATCGCCGTTAGACTAGAAATACTCCATTAATGTAAAACGGTCACCAAATAAATTTAAGGTTTGCAACATAACCAAGTAATATATAATTTAATAAGAAGATATTAGGTACTTGGCCTATTTTATTTTTATTGGTCCGTATTAAGGGTGCGTTTGCAATAAAAAATTCATTTGGGACACACCCCGGAAATACCTAGACTTACCTAGACTCAAACCAATACCTACTTTTAAAACCTTAACACAAAATTAAATCAATTTTGTGCCAAATGCCCACTATGGCTGGATATCTATACATATACATATTAAAGATCACCTAAAAATCCTACTAATGATCCTAAAGGTACTAGTACTTCATCTAACTAATTAGTATTGTCTAATGTTTCTCCACTAAGCTATTGTACATTGGATAATAACCAATTTGCTTCTCCTTTGCCCCCTAGATCACGATTACATGCATGTATGTATACAAATCCTTAAGATTTCTAGTATCTAACCAAATCTTGTACAAATATACTCTAATTAAGACATGTACTTGAGTGGTTTTTACAAAACAGTGTAGTAATTAGAAAACTTCAATAAACCACCTCCTAGGGGCACAAATTTGGTTCGGTGGGTTGTTTGTGAAACCTCAAGAGAGTTAACTAGCTTCTCTTATCCTATAAATAACATTCACTAGCTCACTTAACACATTTCCAAACTCTCATATCCTCTCTCTAAGCTAAAACAATTACACGCATAATTGTTCTTGTGTTCGAACCTCAAACCGCAAACAAACATCATCATTGATCTCAGTTGAACCCACAAGACCTTTCTAGTGACACACAAGAGTGTACAAGGGAGATACGAGCTAAGGGTTAGCTCGCCACACGTTCACAACTCATAACCAAGACGCTAGGACCATTGTAAGTCGCATACAACTCATTACAATTGTATTATGCGTATTCGTTTCTTGTAACTACTTTAGGGTACAAAGTAAATGTTACTTACGATGTACCTAGCTTGAGAACACGCATGATAAATGTAAAATGGACGTGTTATGAGCATTATGATTTCGTTTAATAACTTGCGTGGTGATAAAAATGTAAAAGCTAACGCAAACAATAACCTTGATACATAAATATGGACCACGACATAAGTAATATACCTTGTACACGAATTGATAATGAAACTATACGTAAACTTTTGTTGTAAAAGCGTTAACTAGTACCAAGATGGTATGTCACGACCTAGAAACCAAGTTGTTAGAACAAAGGAGCTAATTTTAGGTCTTAATGGGTTTAACAGTCCACGATTGGAGGCCCAACAGACCCAACGAGCTCGCGAAATAAGCCACTGCTTATTTATAAGATATACGAGTTTGAATATAAGTTGAGAGTATTTAAATAATAAACTTGGACCTTAACTTGTCTTTTGAAACCAAACGAAACCTTTAATGGGCTCGTTAGCCCATTAACGAGCCCTATACGAGCAATAAGCTCATAATAAGCCTAAGACAGCTTATTAAGATACTCTTATAGGCTAAACGTGCTTAATGGACCTTTAAATAGTTAATGGACCCAAATAGACCAAACCAAAAGCTTTGAAAACCCATTCGGCGCTTATTGGCTTATTTGATAAGCTGACCAACGAAACAGATTAAATGGAATTAAGACGAATAGAAAATTAGCTAAAATGTCTAAGAAACTCTTAAGGTACTTATTAGGTAGAGTTGTTAGGCTTGCGAGCCCAATAGGCTCGAAATAAGCTACAATAAGCTCCCCAAGCTTATTTACAGCTTATCAGGCCCCACTGAGCTTATTGAGGACCTTTGCACTTATTAAAACCATAACGGGTCTTTTAAACATTAAACAGGCCTTAACGGGCCCAACAAGGCCCGTTAAGCCAAAAATAAGCTCGAATTGCTTATTTTTAAGCCGAAATAGTTTTGTTGGCTTATTTGGACTAAATAAAGCCAAATGCCACTCGTGGGGATTAAATTGGAGCCAAAATGCAATTTTTGCAAATAAAGGGGCTAAAAATGTAAATTTCGAAACTTAAGGGATTAAATTGTCATTTTCGAATTATGATAACTCCAGGGACTGTTTTTGAAACATTCTGAAACTCAGGGACTGAAGTGTAACTATAAAGACCTAAATTACATTTTTGTAAACTTAAAGGACTAATTATGTAATTATCAAAACTAAAGGGGTTTAAAGTGTAAATATTTATATTTTATAAACCTAGGGACTAAAGGGTAATATCTAAAACTTAAGGGTATATTTGTGAACAAAAGTGAATTAATAAAACACTTAACGAATCGGTCGAATATTAAGATATTCGGACATTAAACGGGTTTAATTAACGACTTAATAAATAAGTATATTTATTAACAATGATTTCACGTTTCCCGAGAACCATCGAAATTATAAATACAATAATCATGTGCACCACCACACAAGTGATAACAGTATATATAAACTTGAAATGGAATTTAGTTTATACAATGAGTCGTTAGCCTAAATGTGTAGACTAAGACTTGACCGTATTTACTTAGGTACTTGACGGTGTGATTCATTGCTTACTTGGATATTTATTATCATTCAGAGAACTACCTGCTAAGGTGAGTTCATAGCCCCATGTTTTACAATTATTTAAATGATTTACATCCTTGGGGTGAGAACATGCTTTGTTTTACAAATTGGACGCAAGTGTACATTTTATACAATGATTACGTGTTTGCCTAAGTAGCGATAACCCACTGAGCCCTTTATCATGAACTGTCAATTACTGGATTGTGAGCGCGAATGTTATAGATAGATCTATTTGGGATTGACAATCCCCGTTCGGGTGATTAGCTATCACTGGGAACGAACGTATACCATGTCGGATTTGGGATGTTTCGGGTTAGAACATCATTCACGGGCATTCATTGGCAATATATTGCATTCATACATGTCGAGCTTCAGTGTCATGAGCTTAGGAAAACGTAATTACTTTTTATGATGTTTGTATTTGTTGCATAATCATACACTTGGAAATCTTGCGGTCCTACTATTGATTTACTTAAACCTATGAATTCACCAACTTTATGTTGACGTTTTAAGCATGTTTTTCAGGTCAATAAGGCACGAGGTGCGATGATACATTGGAAGTCAATAATTGAAGAGTCAACACTTAAGATTTGGGGTCTTATTACATTTTGGGGAAAATTGTTATAAACCGAAATCTTTATTTATATTGTTGAACAATTTGAAGCCATGGGCTTATGTAACAAACAAGTATTTTGTTAATCCAATGTATCTTTTTCAAACGACACGTTTAGTAGTCGTTCTCAGATCTTGTGCTATTGATCCATAAATGTAACGCCCTCGGATATTCAAACATTCCGCTGCATGCTCAGATTTGAGGGTGTTACAAATTACAACGACAAAAAAATAAAGACCGAGTTTCCTTGTTCGACTTAATATTTTGAGGCTAACAATCTCCCCCAAAGCGAGGTCTTTGAATATTACTTCGTTGGACTTATTGAGATTGCTTTGTCGTTTAGTTCTTGATTCTTTGTTTTGGTCTTTATCTTGTTGTAGGCTTGTTCCTTCATGCTTTGTGATATTTGATCTTGAGCCTTTGTCATTGTTTTTCGACTTTGTCTTTTCCGTCCGAGATCTTCAAATCTTTATCCTTCCGTCTTGATCGTCTTTGCCACCTTGAGATCTTGTATCCTGACCAACATGCTAATACTTTCCATCATCTTGAAAGCTTTCTAATAATCTCCCCCGAAGCTTGATTTCTAAGGGGTTATCATTAATATCAGAGTTTGTGCAGAAGTCTTTGTCTTTAATTCTTGAGCTTTCAAGATTATTGAATCTGGATGCTTATAGAATGTCTTTGTAGATTGAGCATGAGCATGTGGTAATGAATCGGACTTCAGCTGGAATGAGGCATCACCATCTCCGTCTTTATGTATCTTGAAATAAAACATTTAGCAATAAAGCGTGTGGACGAATATGGATTTGTCATTCGTCCGGATTTGGTTAGATTAACCTCCGGTTCCATAAGACCATTTTACAGTATAAATATTGTACCTGTGATCAGGTAGGTTCAATTTAGAAGAACCTCCTTGACAGGGTTTCCAGCTCAAAGTGTTAGATCCTCTAACGCGTATGCATTAGATTCACTGTACTTGCTTGTTCTCAATACCGGAACGTCTCAAAGCAGACAACACGATATGAGTGAATCAGATAGTTACTATCTTTCTGATTGAGTCATCAATTCATTTACTAGAACAAGTTTGATTCACATAGAATCGCACCATCGTTTCTTTCCAGTTGACACAAGTTTGATTCATATAGAATCGCGCAAGTCACCTACCAAGAGCTTGTTTGATGTTGGCTCAAGCAGGATTTCCATCTTCACTGTGAATACTTAAGTATCACTCGGATGTTCTGGCAAAATCACAAGGATAATGCGTAGGACTCTTGTTAACAGCTTGTGAACTTATTGGTGTTCAACAAGTGTTTGTCATGGAATGTGTCCTAATGAGATTTATTTATTGATCTCTTGGCTCTAGACTCGATTAGTGCGTTTTGGTTTTAGTAATCGAGGCTAGGAGCAAGACAGTCACCTATTCAATATAACTGAACTCGAATGAGAAAGTCAATAGAAGTCGAGTGTACTTTCCGTTACAAATGAGACAAGTTTTCTTTTGAGAGAAACCTGAAAGGCTGGGAAAGGGGTTGTGCATTGCATCACTGGGTCCAGACCTTGCGCTTCAATGTCAGCAATCAACATTGTGATTCTGACAGCATATGTATCGACCCGGTTTCTGCCTAAGTTGTGTGGAGGGCTTCATTCTTTTCACCCTTTATCCATACATTTCTTTTTAATTCTTCAACCCCTTCAATGCTTACCAAGACGTCATTACTAACACCTTGTTGTGATTGGTTTCCATGTTAGGGCCAATCTTAGTCGCATTCTTCCCTTATACACATTCATCTCCAATCATACCTAAGGACTGCTATTTCAACATGAGTTTCCTTGGGTAGAATCCTCCGGTTCTGGTTGGATCATAGGACAAATTACCTAACATACCCACCTTATGTCTTTAGAATCGTCGTAGAAATAAGATGTTTAGGGTATGAGATCAAACCATAAAACCTTTTTCGATAGCAACTTGATCTTTTAGAGCACATTTTTAATTACATATCACCCCTATTTAAATTCTAAGCCACTAGATTTTGATAACTGTGTGATTAAAATTTGTCCTTAAAAAGGCCATGGGGAATAAATGTTGAAGCTTTCAGAATTATTTGGAACTATGTCATCTTGCTCCCCCTCAAATTTTACAATGTTTGACACCAATAAAAAAGATACCAGTTGTAAAATCGATATTAAAAATGAGTTAGAACACTTAGTCCGTCTTATACCTACATTCTATTGATTTGTCCATTAATTATCTTGTATGTTATTAAGAGACTTTTTGGGAATGGTTTGAATACATAAGAATGGTTGTGATATGATGTATCCAAACTCATAAAACTTTTTTTCGAAAAACCCCTTGAAAGATGGAGTGTTGAGACACACAATTGTGAAAAGTTTAAGAATCGTCAGTGAGAAAATTCTTGAAAAAAATTATGTTCAAACATTTTTGAAAAAACATCATTGGTAGAAGACTTCTACTTCCAACTCTAAGTAAGCTACGCACTTATCGTACACATCCATTTTCTTGAGCTTAAAACTTTGAATGTTTT
The DNA here is from genome assembly GCA_026074375.1 of Tanacetum coccineum. Classification (NCBI taxonomy): domain Eukaryota; kingdom Viridiplantae; phylum Streptophyta; class Magnoliopsida; order Asterales; family Asteraceae; genus Tanacetum; species Tanacetum coccineum. Next base: position 28,599 of record BQNB010032506.1, on the reverse strand, counting down.
GCAAGAACAGCTCAAGACCGAGAAACGTTGAATTTCTCGTTGTTAGGATAAGTTATCCTTTTTAGAAAACTTTCCTTTCTTTGAAGTCCTGGTTTACGTACTGATATGTTGCACATAATGCCATTAAGAAACTTAGAAATGACATGTTTTGAAAGCATTTGAAACTCCTCACTGTTTCGAACTTCATTTACACGCACGTTCGATATTAATCTACAGTTCTAGGTAACGTAAATGTTTATCGATTCCCCCAAAGACATGTCGAGAAGATAATTTTTTGAAACATTTTCTGATTTTTTGATTTTGTATTTCTTTTTTGAAATTTTTATATTTTTGTATTTTTCTTTTGAAATTTTATTTTTTTGTATTTAATTTTTTTTTCAAAAATATGGTACATGTTGAAGTTGATGAATATCAAACATAATTCATTATGGTCAGAACCTCCAGTTCTCGTGGAGTCAAACCCTCTCATACCAATTCGTCTGACGAGAATACAGAAACCTTATCTTCATGAAGGGCTATAGTTAAAAACATGTCAGCCAATTGGTATTTCCAGTGTATGACAAAGTACAGATTCAATTATAGACCGTTTTCAACCTGTTTCCTTTATGAAGTGATACCGATAATGGATATCTTGGTAAGCGGGAAGTGCTGCACGTGGTTGCATGAGATGCTATGGCCGTACTGAGACCGCAATACAACGGTATTTGTGTAATTTAAGCCATAATCTTGGAAGTTGGTCCCATCCACATAACTTGACACAACTTTGCAGATAGACGCCACGTATTCAGCCTCTGCTGATTGACAGTGCAGTAACAATCCTCTTCTTTGACATCCAGCTTGACTAACTTTATTTCACCATAGGAACTGTATGCCCTCCAGAAGTGCTTTTGAGAGTATCAAGGCAACCGGCATGATTGGCATCTGAAAAAGCTGTTAGATCAAAGCCAGAATCTCTTCGATACCAGAGGTCCCATGTGAATGGTACCTCTTAAGTATCGAAAGATCCTTTAACCTCTATGAGGTGTTTATCCTTTCAGTCGGTCTTGCTTATATCTTGCACAAAAACAGACAAGCTTGCACTATGACTGGTCTACTAGATGTCAATACATTAGTGAACCCCGATTTGCTACATAGTCCAGTTTGGTCTATGGGTTCACCACTCAATTTCTGCATCTAATTTAGGTTCGAAAGTCATTTGTGTAAACCAATGCTTTGTCCTTTTTCCCCCATACCATGTTATTTTCAGCAATCTCTAAAGTATATTTGGACCTGATTTATAAAAATTAAATCCGTGTGGGGATTGGTGTGATCTGAAGTCCTAAAAATAATTTCATTTCCCCCATTAAGACATCCAAATCCAACCGTGCATTAATTTTCAAAAACGTTTTGAAAATTTAGGTTTGTGGAACCAAAAATAATGTCATCAAACGTAAATCGCACAAGTAGAAAATGTCCTCACCCGTATTTTATCGTGAATAGGGTCAGGGTCAATGATACCTTTAGAAAAACCTTTGGATATCAGGAATTTTGAGAGTTCATCATACCAGGCTCGATCCATCGGAGCTTGTTTTTAATCCCATATAGACTTTCCTTAGACGGTAAACTTTGTCTGGATGGATCAGGTTCAAACGTATCCGTCTGGTTGTGCAACATAAACCTCCTCCTTCATTGAACCATTAAGAAATGTCGTTTCCTCACTTCCATTACTGGTAAAAAATAGGAAAAGACTTTGTGCAAGCAAATGCGACAAAGATCCTGACAAGCCCTCACAAGCGAGCATCTGGAGCAAATGATTCACGCAATCAATACCCTCTTCCTGGAGCATAATCCTTTGCTACAAGTCGTGCTTTTTGCTTTTTTGCTTCTATCCATGCAAAATCATCCATTGCCTCCTTAATGTTTTTCGGTTCAACAGTACTCACAGTGAGTGCGAACATACACATTTCAGGATCTGTTGCAAGTTGTCGTCTTGTTTGCACTGGCTTGGATGGATTTCCACGAACTTGAGTTACTGGTGATCTTTTGTCCATCGGTATTCAGAATTTTGAGGTTGATTGAAGGTATGCACATTTGAATTACCACTATTGGCGAGAAGGAAGACCACACTTTCTTGTACCGGTGTACATAGAGGATTGTAAATTCGCTTGAACAACGTTGTTTTTCCTTACATGAGCATTTGTATGAGTTTGAATGGTTCTGATTACGGGTGAATATTCGTTGAAGGGGTGTGGTGTCTTGTGGAGCAATTATCGGTGGGAAGAAGAATCCTATGTTGACACGGAGAAGAAATCATCATTGAAAAATTTCCATCGTACAAAGGACCAAAAAAGAAGATCCAACTCCTGTTGTGATTGAACTGCTGTAACATGCTGAAAGGATAAACAATTTTTAGTTCTGGTGCGGGTCATGGTTGTCATAAACTTACAGCCTTTTTGTCGTTGGTGGACCGAGCCTGAAGTGTCATTAGCAACAGACGTCTCTGACATCGCTCTTTGATTTCATCAAATTCTGAGATGGATGGATTCAACTATCAACCTTTGTTCTCATTGTTGTAGACAACATACCTTTGACTAGGGAGTATCCCACCAAAATGCACGTATCCCCCTTTTCTTTCATCTTAACTAGGTTTTCACCACCTCGTGGATAAGTAACAAGAATGCAACCAAAGATGGTGAAAGGTGTTTATGAGGGTTTCTTTCTGTCATTAATGATGTGATATGCGGCCGTTTTCTCAATAAGTTGTGGATATGAATTGATCCTGTTTTGAGTATATAGCATGCGTTAGCGATTGGTTCAGCCCAAAAGAATTAAGGAATTTAGAGGCTGAAAGCATCGTTCGACCAGCCTCAAACGAGAGTGCGGTTTTCGTCCTTTCGACAACGCCTTATGTTCAGAGTGTTCGAGGAGTAGTAGTTTGATGCTCAATTCCTTCTTCATTAAGAATGCATTAAGTGTCTGTTAAGATCTCACTGCCTCGGTCAGTGCGAACAATAAATAACTGGGGCTTGAAGATTTGCGTTGGATCAATCGAGAAAAGTCTTTTTAAAACATCTGTGTTTTCATCCTTTGAACGTAAAAGAGTGTCCAAGTATATCTTGAGTAGTCATCGACAATTAACCAGAATATATTTTCTTCCCATTGATGCAAGCAACCCGCAATGGACCACATAGTCCATGTGAAGCAAATTCAATCCGATAAACCATTTGAACTTTGAACATGTCTTTGACTGAATGACTTACTTTTTGCTTTACCTCACTTCACAAGAGGAACATAGTTGATCCTTGACATACTTCAGTTTTGGTAAAACCCATCAACAAAATCATTTCTTAGAAAGCAAGTTGATGTAGTCTAGTTGAGATGTATAAAGTCCTTCGATGCCATAACCAAGCATGAGTTGGTGAGCTTTTAGCCAGATTACAGAGTTGGAGTTGATGAGGTTGTTTCTTGAAGGGATATTGTATAGAGATCAGATCCACGATTACCGGATAGTAAGTCGTTTCCCTGAAGATCTCTAACAAAACATGTAGATTTCCGAAATGCAACCTCCAAATCCGCATCACAGAATTGACCAACTGAGAAAAAGATAGTGATTGAGACCTTCGACTAGAAAAACTCTTTTGATCGGGATGTTTCACTTAAACCAAATCTCCCATAACCGAGAATTTGAAGCAAATTGATCATTGCCAAAACGAACGGTACCCAAGTATTTCTCAACATAAATTTGCACACAGTGGATACATTGCCCCGTCATATGCTATGGTGCAATCCAGAGTCAACAATGAATACGGATGAGTTGTTACAAATCTGCAAGAGAAGTAAAGGACGATGGAACACATGACATATTGATCCTAAAGTGTTTGTGATTTTCAAGACATTAGTTTATCCTAAGATGTATTATCTACGCAAAACTAACTCTTTAGGCACACTTTCATTTCCCTAACTTAGGTAACCCATTTCTTTTGTGTCTTAGGAACCCCATTTCTTCTGTGTTTTTAAGAGAACCGCATTTGTATGTTATATGTGCATTGTTTGTGCTATCCACCATGTTCCATGCCTTACTAGTTTTCTAATATAGCATCGCTATATTAACTCTTGGAACTTGAATAGTGGATTTCTGATGCAACGTTTTTCTATGGGTTGTTGCAAACAGATTTGTTCGCTTGACTTTGGGTTTCTAGTACTAATAGGCACTACTTTAGGCTTCTTAGTTCTAGCATTCACGTCATTCAAGAATTTAGAAACATAAGCATCATGATTCGAATTAACACACATTTTCCACAAGTAAGCACAAACTGCATTAGCATTCGAAAGTTCTGGAATTTAAACTGTCATTACTGCTGTTACAGACTTTGTTTAATTAGAAATACTAGGAAAGGCCTAGGGTGTTTCTTCTACTTCAGTCTTTCTTAAGCTTCGCATGACTATTGGTAATGGCAACGACCTTATCTTTCATTTGATTGCTCCTAGCTTGGTCCTACTGAACATTTAGTTTTTGTGAGCTAACTCCTGTATATGTAGAAGCGCGAGGATTAGTATTTCCTAAAAGTCTGATCCAACTGTGGTGCTCTAGTTTTAGTTTGGACTACTTGCAATTGATACATAGCCTGGTTTAATTACATTGTGTTACTTACAGCTTCATTGCTGTCTTAGGTAAATTCTGGTAGAGTTGACTAGTTTGATAAACCCACTGACTCATTAAGTTTATTGGAACCGAATTTTCTTTGTAAAAATATTTTCCTCTCAAGAGAGTTTGAAAAAGGAGCCAGTTTGCCTAAAACTGATGGTTTTAGAATCCTTTGAGCATTTGGTTGTCGAACACCAGATGGTTATCAACTTAGTTGTCCATACAGATTTTCCCTTTGCCTTTTTCAACGAGTTTTTTCACTCAACTGTATTGCCATGTTCTTGTCTTGCAGTGGCTTTTAAAATCTTGTATTTCAACATATTGTTCACTGACTTTCGAAATTCATTGGAACGCTCTTTCTTTGCAAACTTGTCATTTTTCAGTTTGTACATGACATTCTTGTAAAGCGATTCAAAAGAATTGAGTGTTTTTTCTAATCTAGCAAAACGCGTAAAAGCTCAGTTAAATCTCTTTATTACAAAATTCAGTTGTTCAGAAAAGCTTTTGTGCAAGACAGTCCCATTCCATACTTTATGAAGATTAAGGCATTGTAAAAATTCAGGTGATCCTCATCTAAATCAGATGAGTAGCAATAGAGACACACAAACCATCTTTAGACACACATTCTTGTCAAAAAGCATATCATACATGTGGAAAATTCTGCCTTATCAGATTCAGTCATCAAGGTTTCATCTTCAAGAGATTCAACGTACTTTTAAATCTGCATAAGCATTTCCTGCGTAAGTTCATGTATAAACGCGAGACTGTCCATGCTAATCTAAGGGCAAGGTGGGCATCAAACATTTCTTACTAGGATTTTCCTATATCTTGTGCAGTTGGGTGTCAAGAAAAAGATTGTCCGGTTTTGAAATGTTTTACCCATGCTTGTTTGCCGAGGTACGTTCAGAAGATTAATGTGTTTTGTCAGACATTATATGCATGTCTACTTTTGCTTACTGTATTTAGACACTGGTAAGAATCTATTTTTTTAGAAAACATTTGGTTTTGTTTTTTACAAATGAGTTTTCTCCACATTTTCTTTCTTATTTCATTTTGCTGTGCTAACTGAATTTCATAATGCTGGCTGGGTTTGAAAATTTTCATAAGACTATTTAACTTATTGTGTAGTCACATGGTTTGACTAAGTCTTTATTCAATTTAGATCGACTCTCTCAGCAAGAAGTCAGAATTCTCTTCTCTATCGGGGATGAGTCTGGTTCAGGATCAGATAGGTCTTGTTGTGATCGCATACAAACCCTGTGTGCTTATTTTTGAGCATTTTAGGTACATTGGATTGGCAAAGGTAGGTCTTCCATTAAATGTAAGGCATTTAGGTGCTAACATATGAATGGTTTGGATTGATTGACTCTTTTTGTAAACAATTTCAGTCAAAAACTTTAATTGGTTTTCCATTGGAAATCGATTTTTTGTCACTAATTTCTCTTCCTTAATTTTTAAATCCGTTATTACTTTGTTTTCTCCTTGACAAGACCCTTCGTAATGTGACCTAGTTAAAAGGCTCTGTTTGACTAATTCATCGAGTTTTGCTTGACAACAGAAATCTCGTAAGCCTTACTTTTAAACCTTCTTGAATGTCAATTCCTTTTTGAGCTAATAGTCCCCCTAGAGTTTTCATTTAACTTACGTTCAAGTGGTCATAGTCAACTGTACGATCATTTTAAAAGAAGCCTTGTACACTCAAACTCAGTCTGTATTGTTTTGTAGTGCAACTAAAACAACTACCCGGATACTACTATAATTCTCCTAGAGTTTCTACTCAGTTTCCGCAAGAATAGATTTGCAATCAGTTACTCTTGATTCAATGTTGCAGATTGCTTTCTTAATTTTTGCTTTGTAAATCTTTTTATTGACATCGACATCAAGCTTTAAATTACAATTAAATTTAGCAAGTTCAACACTCGCATTATCACATTATTCAGCTCATTTTGGTCATCCTGAAATATCATTATCACACATACCCGTTGATTCAGGAATGACATTACTTCACCCGTTTTTCCACTGCACATGTGTTATCGAATGGATTACATATTTGCTCAAATGTGTAAGTCCAATGGCAAACACATATGATCTGGTATAATCAGTAGTTACCTGTTCCAATGGGCTCAGCGTCAGTGCCAGAGTCTGCTTAGGACCTCTTGAATCTATTCCATGTAACTGTAATGTGCTTCCACTCCTTGTTCATCATTTCCTCATCCGTGTCTGCTAGCCATCAGATTGCTTCTGCTTGAAGTTGAACACTTTCTCAGCTTGTTTATACAACAACATCTTTTCCTTGTATACGTGATCTCTAAACCCGTTTTGCTTTTGCATTCCTTAGCAAATTGACCAATTCCTTGCATTAAAGCACTGAATCCCGCAGACTGTTGCACTACTCAGACCACCTACAAGATTCCCTATCCCCAAAACAACATTTCCTGCCACTCGTGATTCCCAAACTTGTCCAGTCGGATTGGTCAGTCTTGTATCTTGATTAGTATCCACATTATCATTGTTTCTTGGTTTGAGGAAAGTTCTGAGTTTTGTTGTTGGTAGGTTTTTGTAGAGATTCTTGAAGTACTTTGCAATGAGAGCCAAATTTCTTCTGCATATCTTTTGTCCATCTGAGCTTGTTCAGGATCACTGATCTTCTTCCTATAGCTGACTCAGATGGAGTGTGATTGGTTTGGCTATCTCTTTGCCTTGTATCTTGGTAGCTGCAAGAATCTGGTTGGAATGCAGCTTTGGTGTTGGTGCATATGATTTGTAAGTTTTGTGTTGGATAATAAGGAACTTTTGCATGTTTGAGCAGTAGCAACAAGTGCTAATGGGTTTAGCATTCTGGCCATTTTTTTTTTTCACACGGAGTTCATTAACTTCCTTTTGGTAGTGTTTCAGAATTCAAAGAGCTTATATATGAAAACTTCATCCCACTTGTGTAGTTGCTTTCACAATCGTGACAAATCTTGACCATTCTGGTTAAGTTGTTGAAGAAATTGAACATTGACTTGCATGTTGCAACTTCAAATTGTTTTCTGATCATTTCATTCATCATTTTTGAAGAACTTGTGTAGTAAGACTCAAATTGTCCTCCTTCGTGAGAGGTGAATTGGAACCAAACTCCCAAAATAAGTTTGTCTTGACATCTTGAATATTGAGTGATTCACCTTTTGTAACCTCTTGAAGGCATTCCCACATTTCTTGTGGCTGTCAGACATTACATCAACATTGAGTAGATTTTCATCTCAATTCCAGTCATATCAAATGAATCGCTTCTTTTTCAGATTTCATAATGAGCTTTGTTCTCAGGAGGTCATATTCAGACGTCTCGACTAGATGTTTTTTGCAGGATACATTCCGGAGAATCCGCTGTTGCAGGAACAGCTGGTGGGTAGGACCATGTTGGAGCATAAGACCTGAGTAGAATGCACTTTCGTAAGGCCCCCCCCCAAAAAAAAAAAAAAAAATAAAAAAATCCAGCCATTTGGTCCTTGTATCAATGTATCATAAGAACCGTGATCGCCATTGTGCATATCGTCCTGTTGCAAGCATTGGTGGACGATCCCTTGAACCAGCTGCCATTATGTTGTTATGCATTTGACTGTCGGTTGTGGAAGTTGCAATTGGAGTCGTCATGATGGATGATTGATGAATTATGAAGTGAAATGAATTTGTCGGATCTTAAGCATGTAAAGTGATTGTTGTTTGTGAAATGAGTACAATTAAATGTTCACAGGATTTCTTACAAATCTTGATTTAACCGAGAAAAAAATCGTAATCATTTACGGGATTTTTACAAAAATCAAGAAAAAACCGTAAACAAAAAATACTAGTTCTGTTCAATGCTTGTTTCAGTTCGTTGGTTCGTTGTCTAGTTCGGTTAAGTCTCGATCGGATTAATTCTAATGTTCGATGGTCTTGTTCGGTCCAAAAAGAAAGTTAGTTCGATCCTCTAGTTCGATTGTCTTGTTCGGTTCAAAAGAGAACGCTAGATCGGTCCTCTAGTTCGAGTCTAAGAGAGATCGACAAATCGTTTATCTAGATCGTGTCTCTCGTTCGTATCCAAAAAAGATACACCACTCGTTCGATCCAAATACAAAGATCACTCGTTCGATCGAAACACAAATCATCGTCGTTCGATCCAACTAAAAAAGCACTCGTTCGATTTCACTCTTGTTCGACCTCCTAGTTCGCCTTGAAGGAGTAAACTCTTTCGATCCAATACGAAGAAGCTCTTCGAAACCAAGCTAAAATTCCCCTTGTTCTATTTCCAAACGAAAAATCACTCGATCGACATCCTTGAGTGAGATCTAGTTCGGATCCTTGAAGCATGCCTTCTATACGGGTCCTTTGCGTTTAAAGCTTATACACCAAATCGAATATTTCACAACTCTTTCGATTGGTTCCAAATGGATTAGCCACGCACACGTAACCACCGACAAAACTTATAAGCAAAGAAACCAAATCGAACCAACTTTGCTTAAAAAAAAACGAAACCACAAAACAAAAAAAAAATTACAAACACGAAAAACTAACAAAAACTAAACCCACCCGTGGCGAATGATACAAATGTCCGGAAACCAAAATCATTTCACTTCATTAGATGAACAAGCAATTAAAGATGAAATAATTTGGAAGAATTTAGAAAGAATGTTAGAGAGTAGAAAGTAAGAAGAAGTAAAAGATGATGAATTTACTTGGCAAAATTACAATGTAGATAGTAACAAGATCAACAACCCTCTTTCCAACTTGGAGAGGGGTATTTAAACTTACTACCAAGAGGGCTTTCATGCCTTGGTATTTCTACGGCCGGGGTCGGGAATAACTTGGACTTATCGCCCGATACACGTGACCGTGTTTTAGATTACATTTAAGAGCCCCCGCTACCCTTGTAGCCTATTACAACGAATAATTATTTAATGACTAGAGACCTAATATAGTTTATGAACGAACATTCTTTGTTCGACTCATTATTTTTGAGGCTAACAACATTCGTTTATGATTAGTTGGTTTCTAGCTCAGAATCCTGCTTTATTATTTGATCCATTTTAGTCTGTGAGCTATGTTGGCACTTCCTCTAGAGTTTGAGGGTTTTGAACAGTAAACGTTTCTTCAATGCTTCGGGGCCATCCTCCGATGAAAGCTTCCATAAGTTTTCCAGAATTTTGGTACCATGTTTGGGCATAAGACGGCTAATTCCTGGAATCTCCTAATGTAAGTCTTATGATCATTTCCTTTTACAACCAATTTGTAAAATTCGTCTTCCATCTTCTTGACTTTAGTTCGAGGGCAATACTTATTGGTTAAGAGCCTTTTCAATTTGGTCCAAGTGATTTGATTGGCTTGATCTATTCCAATAGGTTGAGCGTATGCATTCCACCAGGATAGGGCATCATCGGTTAGGGTAGGAGTAGCAAATGTCACTTTGTTTTCCTTGGCACAATTGCTACGAGAAAATACCAATTCAGTCCGCTCAAACCAGCGAATGAGGCCAACTGCTCCTTCCGTACCATTGAAGTAGAAAGGTTGACAGCTTATGAATTCTTTGTAGTTTCCTCTTTTTGCTACGGGAATTTCTCTTGGTCCAGTGTTCCTATTGGGATTTGTCGGCATTTTCCATGGTAGCAGCTTGTGCTTCCAGAGCGGCGGTAATACCATCAGTAATTAGTTGCCAGATGGCAGCCAAAGTTATGGCCGATGTTTCAGATGTTGATGTCCTTTTGGGAGGCATTCTATCAACATAAGAGAACACGTAATAAGAATGATATCACAAGTTTTGAAAGGTAATAAAAGAAAATGTGATGCTTAAAATGCTTAAAGAGTAATGAATTTTAAGCACTTAGAGTTTATGGTATGGTTCATAATGATGAAGACGGAGATAATGATGATGATAGAGATGATGATGAAAGAGAGATAAGCTGGAAACAATAAGGTACGTAACGGGATTGCCTTCATAAATAACTTGCCTTCTTACTGTACATAGTCAAGATTTGACAAGTGTTTTTATTTATATCACACATCCCGTGGCTAGGATAAAGCTTATAACTAGTGTGGTTTGATGATTTTGAGCCGGTAGATGACATCCTAAAGATCCTCCTGATCTGTTTGGTGACGAGCTTGGATCTCCTCAATGATTTGTTCAAGATTGGAAATTCTGTAGTGAGCAAAGGCAATCTTATCCTTTTGCCCTAACTGCTTCTTTTGAAGTTTGATAATCTGAGTACGGATTCTCTTAAGTTCGGTCTTTAGTTCGTTACCATTTCTTCGTATGATCATTCTATCATTAATACGTCCTTCTTCCATTTTCTCAATGCGGTGAAAAGAGAGTTCATCTAAGTAATTCAAAATATCTTCGATTTGTTCCTCATGATGTTTCAGATGCATCTTAATTGAACTTTTTCCTATTTCAAATATTTAAGGTGGGGTAGGAGTATAAACTGAGAAAGATGGTGATACCAAATTACAAGTTTGATTCCGAGATGAATTAGATAACGTAGTTAAGGAAGAATGGATTTGCTTCTTAGATGGTAATAGTTCTTCAGGAACAAAGAAATATCAGGGATCAAATAGTAGTGATGGTGGTAATACCGGAGATGGAGTCAAAATAGCTGGTGGAGTAATAGGATCTGGTGATGAAATAGGTGATTCCTTAGTATAAAATGCTTGTACGTCCTTTAAACAAGGATTATTGTAGAAAGGTGGGATCACTGATGGGATTATATTAGAGTTTTTCGAAGAGTTAAAAGAACTGCTTTCCGATGAAGTTGGGAAATAATCCGATGAGACCGAAGTATAGTTAAGAATATTCATAGAGAAAAAAAGCATCCTCAATATCGGAAGTAGAGTGGTTGGGAAAAGACATCGCTTTGATAACAACCCAATCGTAAATAACATAAGTTATTTATGGTATAATATAGTATAATAGTTATGTATATTTACATACTGTTCCGGAATGTAGTGGCACGGAGGACTTTGATGGCTAGAAAAAGAAATGTGGTTATAGTTAAGGTTTTTGACCTTGTTCTCTATAACCAGGGTCGCTTATAACCAATTTATAACACCCCCATTTTTAAAATATAGCAGCGGAAGCTAATCTGGGGTATTACTTCATGGAAACAACAATCATAATCATAGAAAACGACCCAAAAGAGACGTTTGTTCAAAAGATACATTATCATTCATTTCAAATCAGAGTTTTACAAAGGCAGGTCCCAAAATCTAGTTACATACAATGTGAATGATAACAAGTTTTAGCCATCTTCAAGTCCATGCCACTCCGTGCCATAAGTTGTTCAATTACCTGAGATAAACATGCTAAAAAGTCAACACAATGGTTGAGTGAAATTCATAGGTTTGAAATGTAATAATTGAATACAAGTTATCATAATGGAAATATTGGTATTGCATGAATAATTATCATGGAGAACATTATTATCATGGAGAACAGTATTATCATGGAGAATAGTATTATTACCCTAAACTCATGAATCACATAAGAGATATTAAAGAGATATTGGGAGATATTACCCAAAAAGATATTAAAGAGATATTAGGAGATACTACCTAAAGAGATATTAAATAGATAATGGGAGATAACTACCCAAAGAGATATTAAAAGATATATTGGGAGATACAACCCAAAGAATAGTTAAAGAGCAGTAATGGGAGATACAACCCAAATAATATTGGAATAGATGATTGGTGATATACTACCCAAATGAGATATTGAAGAGATATGGTAGATACTACCCAAATAGAATATTGAAGAGATAGTTGGGAGAACTACCCAAATAGATATTTAAAGAGATATTGGTGGAGATACCTACCCACATAGATATTAAAGAGATAATAGCTTAGCATCCACCTACCCCAAAGAGATCCTATTATCTTCCATGTATCACTACACAGCGGCAAAAATAATGATCAGGATAGCATACTATTTTTAGAAAACATTTGTATTCATGAGTGTTTAATAACAGTATTACAGGTTTATAAAGTATTTAAAAGATTGAAATGTGAGGTTATGAACTCATTAAGTTTTTGAAAAGTAATCACATTGTTATAAGATAAACGGGTATGTAAAAGAGTTTGTAAACAAGCATGTATCCCCCTCGCGGGTTTATAAAACATGTAAATAAGTAAAGGCGAGGTTATGAATCTCACCTTAATAGTACAGGGAAATCTGAGTGATTGATGGCAAAGGTATATGGAATGAAAGTAACGGCTTCGTCGCACGCAACCTGGGATAATATGTCAAGTCTTAGAAAGATTGTACTCTAGAACTTTGGTTTAGAGAATAATGAGTTTGATTGGAAAGTTTGGAATTATTGTATCACTGTTCGGGCCATCATAATTCAGAATTCATTCAGTAAATGTTTGAGGAGCTAGGGCACTTTAAATCGTAAACCCAACAACTCAGTCAGAACATAATACCAAGATGAAACCTTTTAATATGAAGCTCCCTAGTATTGTGATACATTAATCGTTTTAAGAGTTGGTTTTTTTTTTGATCATATCTGGAAAATAATAAGCTGAAAAGCATTAATTAAAGTTATGTCTTGTAATGTTTTGAATATATTTTTATACTTTTTTCAAAATGTTACATATTATAACCCTTGTTAATGAAAAATGGCAAAGAAAAAAAAATATACCCTTGGATTGATGCACTTTTAATAAGTTTGGTCCTTCTAGTTTAAAAGATGTACAAGGTAAACCTTGCACTTTAGAAAGTGACATAATATACCCCTGCAGTTATAACTTTGATAAAATGACATTTTAAGTCCTTTTAGTTATAAGTTTCTGAAAGTTACGATATATACCCCTTGCATCGATAATATTTACAAAACATGTCCAAATTGCCATGAAAGCTTATTTTAAAATTTCAAAAGATATTTATAGGTTATAATAAACTAAAATATAAAGGTTTAACATAACGAAAGTTCAAAATAACGATTCGTTAAGCTATGAAGCAAAACGGGTTAAATTAGGGTTTCAAAACGTAAACGCGCTGTTTTTAAGATCAAATTCCTTCAATAATCAATAAAGTGGTATATTAAATTACATAACATGTTTATGATGGATATAATAACAATAACCATTAATAACAATTAGTTTTAGTAGAAAAACGTAAAATTAGGGTTTCGGTGTACGGTTTTGGATCAAAATGAAAAATGAGCATGAATTAACTTATGAAACTTTAACAAGAGTTTATTTAGGATCGTATGAACATTATAAGAGTGTAGAAGTAGAATTAGAACATCCAAAACCTGGGTTTGGGCTTCAAAGAGCAAAAATGATGGAATTGGTACATATTCATGTAGATTTCCACTTGTACGCCTTGTATCTTGTTATCGGGGCTTCAAATCTTCAAATGTGGTTTCCTTTTAATGATTTCTTAGGATGAACCTAAGGATTCAGTATGGACATATAATGTTTGCTCAATTAGGTTATAGAAAGAAGAGATGGGGGATGATTTGAAATAGAGGGTGTTGGGTCCTAATTATACACCGACATAACCTTAGGGACCAAGGGTTCTAGTTAAAGTCTGAAGATAGGACACATGTGTTAAGCTAGAGGGTGATATTGTCCTAATCTAAGATATGATTGTATAAGCTAGAAATAAGCTGAGAACAGGTGATTGAAGACACATGCGTGCCACGACAGCCATTGGACAAAAGAGGGGAGGTTTTATCAAGCCTTGGAGGCCAAGGGGGTGGAGATAGGTGCTTGTAAGCTGCCTATGGAATGTGAGGTGCTGTCATAGAGGAACATGGTTTTTTACATGGATGGGTGCTTAATGGTTCAAATTGGTAGTAAATGGGGTTGCGGGTCTGTTTGGTTCGATTATGGATTATCCGTGTTTTCAAGCTTATAATTCGTGTGTACTTGATCCAAGATGATAGATTACTGATCTTAAGGTTTGTATTCAATGGGGATTATAATTCAAATGTTGATTAATTGGTTTGGGTTTAAAATTGTGGTTGTAATAGTATAACAAGGTCGGGGGTCATATTTAGGGCACGTTAGGGTTTCATTAGGGTTTTCTAGCTTATAATCCTTGTACATTGCTAAGAAAATGATAGATGATGGATTGTAAAGTCATTTTATGAGTTTACAATGGAACTTGATAGATTGTTGGAGGTTAAAATGGTTAAAAACAAGTAAACGGGTCAAATGCTCTATTTTGGTACGTTTAGGGTTTTTCTCTGAATTCATTTGTAACCGTATAAAATGTAAATGAAATGATGAAATGATGAAATAATGATTTAAATATGATTGTCAAGGTTTCAAAATTATTAATTATTACAACTTATTTGTAGTGTTGGTTAAAAGTTTATGATGGATAAATCATCGATAAACTGGATCAATGTTTAGTATTTTGCTCGGGTTAGGGTTTCTAGGTTTCATTTCATGAAATCTTATGAAATGAGGATGATTATAGAATGTAAATGAAGTATATGACTTGTTTGTAACTTGTACTTGATGGATTATACAAGATTCCTTGGGAAAACAGAGGTAAAACGGCTATTTGGACATCGTGCATTTATGACTTGTACATTATGCTTTAAAGGATTGTCTCTTATTTTAGAGGTAAGTATTATTCAATGAGATGTTATATTACTTTTAAATAAGCTTTATGAGCTTGTACATTCGCTTTAGATATTAACCTTTAATGGAAATTAAGGTTTAGGAGGTATACGATAACGGTTTAAAGCCCTTTTTGATTATAATGTTGGCAAATGGTATATTATAATGAGTAAATGTACTTTAGAAACAACTGATCTTTAATTAAGATTTTATGAAATCTAACGGGTGTCAGAATGACTGAACGCGTTGCCCGAGAATGCACTTACCAGGACTGTATGAAGTGTCAACCTCTGTATTTCAAAGGCACTGAGGGAGTTGTTGAACTAACTTAATGGTTTGAAAGAATGGAGACTGTGTTTTGCATAAGCCACTGCTCGGTGGAGAATCAGATCAAGTTTTCTACTTGTACTTATTTAGCAGGTGCTCTGACGTGGTGGAATTCCCATGTTAGGATTGTTGGTCATGATGCTTCTTATGTGATGACTTGGACAGAACTGAAAAAGAAAATGGCTGACAAGTATTTCCCGAGAAATGAGATGAAGAAGCTTGAGGCTGAGTTATGGAATTTGGAAGTACAAGGTACCGATGTGACAAGGTACAACCAACGTTTCCAGGAGTTGGCTTTGCTATGTGTTCGAATGTTTCCGGAAGAGTCTGATAGAGTTGAAAGGTATGTCAGTGGGTTGCCCGACATGATTCATGGGAGTGTTGTGGCATCAAAACCAAAAGCCATGCAGGAAGCCACTGAAATGGCAACTGAGCTAATGGATAAGAAAATCCGTACTTTTGCTGAAAGACAGGCTGCAAACAAGAGGAAGTTTGAAGATACTTCCCGAAACAACCAAAACCAACAACAGCCTTCTAAAAGGCAAAATGTGGCAAGGGCATACGCTGCAGCATCTGGAGATAGGAAACCGTATTTAGTATACTAAACCTCTGTGCCAGCCCCAATGCAATTACAACACAAGGACGTCCCATTGTACTCCAAGATGCTACAAGCACCAAGTTGGCCACTTTGCATGTTTGACCTGTAAGAGCAACTACAAATGCCAAGTTGCCCAACAACCAGCAGGGTACTAAGGACAGTCCATAAAGTCTACTTACATGAGTGCGAGGCACAAGGACATTTCAAAAGGTATTGTCCAAAGCTGAACAACAACAATAACAACAACAACAATCGTGGTAACCAAGTTGGGACTAGAAATGCTCAAGCAAAGGTGTATGCTATGGGCAAGGCAGGGACAAACCCGAATGTGAACGTCGTTACGGGTACGTTCCTCCTCAACAACCATTATGCTTCTGTTTTATTTGATACTGGTGCCGATAGAAGTTTTGTATCCACTGCATTTAGCTCTCAAATTAATATCGTACCGACTGTCTTAAACCATGATTATGTCGTATAACTAGCTGATGGTAGAATAATTGGCGTTAATACTATCATTCGGAGTTGCACTCTAAATTTTTTGAACCACGCTTTCAACCTCGATTTAATGCCAGTGAAGATGGGTAGTTTTGACATTATAATCGGCATGGACTCGTTGTCAAAATATTAGGCCATCATTGTTTGTGCGGATAAGATTGTTCGCATTCCCTGGGGAAGAGAAACTTTGATCTTTCATGGTAACGGGAGTAACCGGGAACACAATACTCGATTAAACATCATCTCGTGCGCGAAGACTGTCAAATATATGCTAAAGGATGTCAGTATTTTGGCACAAAAATGTTTACTAACGAAGGAGGCGGAAGACAAGTCAGAGAAGAAGCGACTTGATAATGTACCGATCGTTCGGGATTTTCCTGAAGTATTTCCCCAGGACTTGTCGGGTCTTCCTTTGACTCGTCAAGTGGAATTCCAAATTGATTTGATACCCGGTGATGCACCTGTAGCACGGGCACCTGACCGATTGGCGCCTTTTGAGATGAAAGAGTTGTCGGAGCAACTGAAAGAACTGTCCCTAAAAACGAAAAAAAACAGAAAAAAAGACAAAGGTTTTATAAGCCCAGTTCCTCACCTTTTGGGTGTAGCTCCGGTCTTTTTTTGTCAGAAAGAAGATGGATCATTCCGGATGTGCATTGATTACTGGGAATTAAACAAGCTGACAGTGAAGAATCGTTATCCACTTCCAAGGATTGACGATTTATTTGATCAACTCCAAGGATCCAGTGTTTATTCGAAGATAGACTTGCGATATGGTTATCATCAACTTAGAGTATGGGAAGGGGATATTTCGAAGATGGCATTCATGACTCGGTACGGTCATTATGAGATTCCAATGGATGCCATTTGGCTTGACAACGCACCGGCGTATTTATGGGACCTACTCCTGACCGCGTGTGCAAGCCATATCTGGATAAATTTGTGATTGTATTTATCGACGATATCCTCATCTACTCGAAGAACAAGAAAGAGCATGAAGAACATCTTAGGACGATTCTAGAATTGCTTAAGAAGGAGGAGTTGTACGCTAAGTTATCCAAATGTGAATTTTGGATTCCTAAGGTGCAATTTCTTGGTCACGTGATTAACAGTGAAGGTATTCATGTGTATCCTGCTAAGATCGAATCCATTAAGGATTGGGTGTCTCCTAAGTCACCAACGGAGATTCGTCAATTCTTAGGTCTTGTTGGGTATTATAGAAGATTTATTGAAGGGTTTTTGAAGATCGCCAAACCAATGACCAAGCTTACTCAGAAGAAGGTCAAGTTTGTTTGGGGTGACAAATAGGAAGCAGCGTTCCAAACATTGAAGCAGAAGTTGTGTAGTGCACCTATTCTGGCTTTACCAGAAGGAAGTGAAGATTTTGTCGCATACTGCGATGCTTCCATCAAAGGTTTAGGCGATGTGCTGATGCAGAGGGATAAAGTGATTGCTTATGCATCACACCAACTAAAGATACATGAGAAAAATTATATGACTCATGATTTGGAACTTGGAGCAGTAGTGTTCGCTCTTAAAATCTGGAGGCACTATCTGTACGAAACCAAGTGTACTGTTATCACTGATCCATAAGAGTTTGCAACATATTCTTAATCATAAGGATTTGAGCATTATGGCTTACGTCGTTGTTAGAGTTGCTCAGTGATTTACGATTGTAGATTCGGGGTGGGGACAGGGGTGGGCCCCGGTGGGGGGGTCTGGTTCGTGTGGGGGGGGGTGGCGTTCGCGGGGGTGGGGGGGGGGGGGGAAGAGTGGGGGGTGGGGGGGTTGTCGGGGGTGCGAAGATGGGGACGGGTGTCACCACACTGGGAAAGGAAAATGTGGTTGTTGATGCTTTGAGCAGGAAAGAACGAATTAAACCATTAAGAGTTCGAGCCTTAGTCATGACTATTGGCTTGGATCTTCCTAAGCAAATCTTTAATGCTCAGACTAAAGCAAGGAAACCGGAGAATATCAAGAATGAAGATGTTGGAGGTATGCTGGTAGAAAATTCAAAGGATCCTGAAAAGTTCAGAATGGAAAAATTGGAACCCCGTGCGGATGGAACTCTATGCTTTAATGGCAGGAGTTGGTTACCATGTTATGAAGATTTAAGGACCGTGATCATGCACGAGTCCCACAAATCAAAATACTCTATTCATCCGGGTTCTGATAAGATGTACCAAGACATGAAGAACTTTATATAGGTGCCCAAAATTAAGCAAACAAAACATCGCCACCTATGTTAGCAAGTGCCTGACCTGTGCTAAGGTCAAAGTTGAACATCAAAGACCATCGGGATTGTTGGTACAACTTAAAATACCTCAATGGAAGTGGGACAACATCACTAGGGATTTTGTCACAAAGCTTCCTAAGTCGTCGCAAGGTTACGATACCATTTGGGTGATTGTTGATCGACTCACCAAGTCTGCAATCTTTGTACCGATAAGAGAAACTGATCCCCTAGAGAAACTGGCAAGGATGTACCTAAAGGAGATAGTCATGAGACATGGAATCCCTGTCTTAATTATTCGTGATCGTGACCCTCGGTTTGCATCGCATTTTTGGAGGTCACTTCAAAAGGCTTTGGTACTTAGCTGGCCAAAAAACGGGCGTTATCCATCCAGAGACCACAGATCCGAGCCGAGAGGACCATTCAAACTCTCGAGTATATGCTACGTGCTTGCGTGATCGACTTTGGAAAAGGTTGGGTTATCCATTTGTCGTTAGTCGAATTTTCATATAACAATAGCTATCATGCTAGCATTAAGGCAGCACCATTCGAAGCACTGTATGGTAGAAAATGTCGTTCACCTGTTTGTTGGGCTAAAGTCGGAGAGGTTCAACTCACTGGTCCAGAGATAGTCTAGAAACTACCGAGAAGATTGTTTAGATCAAGCAGAGGATTCAAGCTGCTCGTGATCGTCAGAAGAGTTATGTAGATTTGAAGCGTAAGCCGATGGAATTTCAAATTGGGGATAAGGTTATGCTTAAGGTATCGCCTTGGAAAGGGGTTGTACGTTTTGGTAAACGGGGATTGGTTAAACCCCAGATATGTTGGACCTTTCAAGGTGATAGAAAGGGTTGGATCCATTACTTACAAGCTTGAGCTTCCGGAGGAGCAGAGTAGGGTTCACAATACGTTCCATGTGTTCTAAACACACCCCCACAAACAACCATCACCCCCCCCATACCAACCAAATATGAAAAAGATCTATTGCCGATTTGAACCTTTAGGAGAGGGCCGTAATCGTTGGATGGATTACACTTTGATGACAAGCTTCAGTTTGTTGAGGAACCTTTAGAGATTATAGATCGTGAGGTCAAACGGTTAAGGAAAATCCGTGTACCAATTTTCAAGGTTCGGTGGAACTCCAGGAGAGGTCCTGAGTTCACGTGGGAGCGTGAAGATCAATTCAAGAAGAAATATCCACACCTCTTCACCAAGACCGCACCATCGTCAAGTGCCACATTGTAAGCCTTGAGGACAAGGCTTGTTTAACAGGGGAAGACTATAACACCCCGTGTTTTAGGGTCATTTGCGACGTCAATAGGTTCGTTATTTATTTTTAGTGCAGTATGCGTTTACTTGTAATTTTAAAGCGTTAAGTTAAATCGTGTAAGCTAAAAATTATCGTTCAAAGTAAACGGGCATCAAACAATTAAATGTTTACATCAAGAAAGTGTTATGTAATTATTTTGAGGATAATTATTAACTTTGTTCATTGTATTTTTATTGGTTGCGTAAAGTGATTACGTTTCGCGATAAAATACGTTTAGGCATTCCCGGAACCACCAAAACTTTTATACGCTTCAACAAATACCCACTTTTATACCCAATACATAAAAGTTACAAAAATATATCATATATGAGCTCACATGGCCGGATTTAATGTGATAGATACAAAGAAATATCTATAAGTCTTGCAAGTTGCATAGTACTTCACCAACTAATAAGACCATGAGACTTTACAAGCAAAGAACCATACCATGACCATAAGGACTTCGTAGATTTCCTCATCTTTGTCTCAAGACTTCATGTACACCTTTTTGACTAACTCATATCTTATAAGTCTTGCAACTAGGAGAGATAACAACACACAACACAAAACACTTGATAAAAATCAAACTGACCCTTTTGGCTCTTAAAAACCCACGGCATCAACACCCCTTTATACACAATCCATAGTTTGATTTTACAAGACCATACACACATTCATACATCATTCCTATGATAACCTAATGTGTTTGCAAGGGTTGGTTAAAGGTTTACAAGTATTGAAGTAAGATTTGCAAGATTAGGGTTTTCTAAGAAAACTAGGGTTTTCAAGTGTGCAAGCTTGGATTTAAAGTCTAAACAAGGGTTTAGCACGTATTTCTCATCATCATCATTCATCATAAGGTTATCTAAAAGCCTTTACCTTTTCATTTTATGAGTTTTTATGCATATGTTAGTTCTTTATAGCAAGAATCACCATTTAGGACTTTTGAACATGTTAAAAGAGTTTTTACTTGTGATCATTGTTTTGTACACTTGTACATATGTTATGATGTTAATGATATCATGTTAAAATGGATATAAAAGTATTGTACCATGTTGATTTAGTGTAAAAATGTATATGTACAAATTAGGGTTTCTAAAAGTTACTTAATAAGTTTCAAGTAAAAGTGTGGCAAAAGACTTATTAATCTTTTTCATGGACTTTTATTCAAGTTATATGGAAGCTAAAATGATGTTATAATAGAAGTATAACTCTTGTACACTTTTTGATTAATGTATAAAAGGTTCATGTATAAACTAGTACATAAAGTATACTTATGAAAGTTACTAGATAAATAAGTGTGCACACAAATGGGTCTTGTGATTTCTTGGACATTTTTGGATAAATTATGGACCAATGGACATTATATTATGTATGACATATGATATAAAGACTTGTAAAGAAGTTGTGGTAATTTATTTGGTTGAAAAGTATATAAAACAAGTTATATAAATAAGTATACACATTGATTTTAAAAAGGGCTGTTTGGATTCGAATCCAAGACAGTGGGTTTTACATTTAGAAAGATAGTACACCTCATGACGATTCCAAAAAGGTAAGAAACTCGAAAAACGGATTAATAACGAGAAAGATACGATAAAAATACGATTTACGTTAATACCGGTTTTATAAAATAAACTTTATAAAAGCACGTTATAAAATACTTCTAAAAGTCGAATGTTTTAGTATTTTACCACAATGTACATATTTTTAAGATTCCAAAATGATAAGAATCGTAATTTTTCAATTAATAACGAAGAAGTTATGAATTTCGCGAGTTTATATACTTAAAAGGTATAAAAATACTTTTTCAAAACTATTTATATAAAAGTTACTGTTCATCTGAGGAATATTTATGTTTGTAAACCTCATAAATAAATATAGATTTCAATTACGAGAACGTGCTCGAAAGAATCACTAAAAACGGAGCTAAAACGAATAAAATACGGCGTTTACGATAATTAAAGTTTGTAAAAGTAATTTTATAAACTATAAACAGTAAAAATTACTATTCATCAGCTGACCCAAAATTATAAAATGTGATAATTTTGATACTCCTATTAATTACAAAGACGTGCTCGAAGGAATCGCTAAAATCGAGTTTAAAACGAATAAGTTATTACATTTACGGGTTTTTACGATTACTAAATTTATATAAATAAATTTATAACTGAAGTGAACAGTAAAAGTACTGTTCATTAGTGGACGCAAAACCTAAAAATGTCATATTTTGATACATCGTCTTAATACGAAAGCGTGGATGTAAGAAACGCCAGAAACGGACTTGAAACGTGAAAGTTAGGTCATTTTTACTAAAGGTATATTTATAAACGTTTTAACTTTATAAATATGATTTTTACAAACACGATTAGAAGATGAAGTATCAATATAGAATTTTATAGGTAGTAGTTATTTGAAATGAGCTATTGCTTATACGACCTATGTTTATTAGGGTTGCTTTCGGTTTCTGTTAACCGTGAAGCATTGTCTGTAGAATTTATTTGATATATGGAACTCAGATGAGTTCATAGCCCCCCCCCCCAGTTTTAAATGATTTAGATTTATAAAGTTTTTGGGGTAGAAACATGGCGATTTTTATACTTTGGAAACAAGTTGGTAAATTTTTATATTATGATTACGTGTTTCCTAAGTAGTGATTACCAAGTTGAGCCCATTATCCATGAACTGGTTAATTACGTTATAGAGGGTATCGCGAATGTTATGAATAGAATATTTGGGATTGACATCCCCGTTCGGGTGAGTCATGCTCACTGTGCCGTATGCCATGATAACGAACGTATACCATGTCGGACTGGGGATGTTGCGGGTTAGAACATCCATACGGGCATTGTGGCAACTTTAACACATGCAATATATTGTCCGAGCATCGTGTCATGAGCTTAGGCAAACGTAAATGCATATATGTGATGGTCCTGCATCTGTTGCATATCAACAAATGGGTGATCTTGTGATCTGCTTAACGATTTTAAAACCTATGGAATTCAACCAACATTAATAGTGTGACATTTTAAAGCAATGTTTTTCCGAGGTCAATAGGCACGAGGTGCTCAGATACATTGGTGATTATATGTTTTGGGATATCATGCTAAGATATTTGGTTGCAAATTGTTATTTGGGAAATTTGTTTATATGAACTAGATCTTTTGTACTATTAAGTCGAACAATGTTAAGCTTCGGCTTTTATGTAACAGATATTTGCTAAAATTCCAATGTATCCGTTTTACGACTTTTAATGGTCGAACTATATATATCTAGTAGATGTTGATCTTATGAAGTAACACGCCCCGTGACTCATATACCGCATGCGACGCCATCTTGGGGGAATTACAGATAGGTAGCAAGAGCCAAGTTAATAGATAACCAGGTCCAAAAATGTTTGCTAACTATAACCGTTTTCAAAACAATGTTTTTAGTGCAAAAAGGGTTGTGGCACGGGATATACATGCATACATACATGCCATATACATTGCTAAGCATTAGTGTTAGACTAGATGCCATTCGTGATATGATATACGTTTATAAGTAATATGATATTACTAATAAGGGTCATTATACTCAATACATTATGTAAGCTACTTTTTGGGATTTCAATATACGATGTCTATTCGGAAGATTCCATAGTCACTTACACTCAGGTTTCGAGTCCATTTGAGGATATCATCAGATGTGGCTCAGTCACCAGGAGTCGACGGACCACCTGTGATGCCAGAGGACCCATATGCTTACATAGCGGCTGCTTATCAGGCTCCACCATCGCCTGACTACATGCCAGGCCCCGAGGAGCCGCAGTCACCACCCCCACTGGACTTTGTTCCTGAGCCGATGATACCCTGAGTACAGTGCCCACTGGAGTGAGATACTCCTTGACTCAAGAGCAGCCACTACCTCACCACTGCAGATACACTAGGAAATGTCTTGAGTCCTAATCCGTAGGAGGAGCCGAGGCTGATGATGATGAGGTTTCCCATAGGAGGATCTAGCTGACTACCACTGCAGATTAGGGATGATGAATGATGAGGAGAGAGGAGAGGAGCTTCGGAGAATGATGCCGAAGATGAGGACGAGGATAAAACAGATGAGGAGGAGGCGCACCCAGCTCTGGCCGACTTGTCCCCACCCTAACAACCGTAGTGACTGCCTGGATATCTATCCGTGATGAGCCAACCAATCACTTCCCTCCTAGGAAGAATCGAGCGACTTCTTGCCTTAACCACTCCACCACCATCACCACTTACTCCACTATCATCTCTATTACCACAGATACCATCTCCCCCACTCCCAGTATCACCACCAGCATCAGTATTACCTGCATTACGACTACCTACTTCATCACCACCTTTGCAGTTACTATCTTCTGACCGCAGGGCAGACTATGGGTTTGTCGATACTGTGGATGCTAAGATCAGTCAACGAGAAGCCGAGAGGTCGGCTATAGGATTTGAGATGCTTGGGTAGACCCGAGAGATGCTGCTGAGGAGGTAGCACTGACGACCCTTGAGGGGGTCAACACTAGGGTGACTGAGCTGGC
Organism: Tanacetum coccineum; assembly: GCA_026074375.1. Classification (NCBI taxonomy): domain Eukaryota; kingdom Viridiplantae; phylum Streptophyta; class Magnoliopsida; order Asterales; family Asteraceae; genus Tanacetum; species Tanacetum coccineum. The sequence goes on along the minus strand of BQNB010032506.1, from coordinate 3,883 downwards.
TGCAGTTCAGGAGCAGGACACCTAGGACATCTATGGTGTGATAGAGGATACTCAGGGTAGGCAGACCCAGATATATCAGAGAGTTGAGTACAATGGTTTGAATGAATAGTTCAGTACCAACCTAAGATATTGCATGACTAACTAAATCATGGGGGGTGGGGGGGGGGCAGGAGGCTCTGTTTTCTTGGTGAGGCATGGTGGACAGCTCATAGAGGTTAGCTATATGGCACGTTTAGAGATTATGGCATTACGCACTATAGTGATGAGTCAGCAGACAGTGATCTCACAGCTGCAGGCAGCTGACCGTAGGAGTCAGACTGTGACCTCAGAGATGCTATAGGCAGACCACATGAGGCAGGCAGAGATTGCAGCATTACAGACATTTGACCATACCTGACAGGAGCAGCTTGTGCAGACTTTGACATTGATGCAGTTACTACAGGGACAAGTGACAGCACTACAGGGACAGTAGGGACCCTCTAGAGGTCCAACACAGCCAGTTGCACCGGAGGAGGCCGGTAGTAGTTCATAGATCAGGTTATGGCTAGTTGTTTTGTATATAGCCTACTAAGTATTACGGTGTACTCCCGCTATAGGGCTACTAGGTTTATGTGTATCATAGCTATCTTTTGTGAGCCGAACTAAGTATTATGGGTTTTATACGCGCTAGCACTGTATAGAATTTGTTTGTTTTCTCATTTCGTTTGTAATCAAGAAATCGTGTATGTTTTCCATGTATATATAGAATGGTGGTATTATGTCAGGAATGTAATATGTTTTGGTTATAATCGAATTTGTGTGAATGAATGTTGATTTATCTATACCAGTGTTGAACTCAGTTCAGTTATATATTTCACTGTGGGATGTGATCTTGTTTTATTTATTGTGTATATGTCATGTCATGGTTAAGATTTTATGAAATCTAACAGGTGTTATACTTTTTTTATAATTGAAGAAAATGACACCGAAAAGAACCACGAGGGCTAGACCAGCCCCAGAAACAACAACTACTACCACATCAGTCACCAATGTCCAGCTACAGGCAATGATTGAACAAGGTGTCACTGCTGCACTGGCAGCACGTGATGCAAACAGAGCTGGCGATGATAGCCATACTTCGGGAATGGGTGTCAGAAGGACTGAACGCGTTGCTCGTGAATGCACTTACCAGGACTTTATGAAGTGTCAACCTTTGTATTTCAAAGGCACCGAGGGAGTTGTTGAACTAACTCAATGGTTTGAAAGGGTGGGACTGTGTTTCACATAAGCCACTGCATCGTGGGAGAATCAGTATCAAAAGTTTCTTAATTATACTTATTTAGCAGGTGCTCTGGACGTGGTGAATTCCCAAGTTAGATTTTGGTCAAAAGCCTCTTATGTTGAGGACTTGGACAGGAACTGAAAAAGAAATGGCTGAAAGTATTTCCCGTAGAAATGAGAAGAAGAAGCATGAGCTGAGTATATGGAAATTTGTAAGACAAGGTACCGATGTGACAAGGTACAACCAACGTTTCCAGGAGTTGGCTTTGCTATGTGTTCGAATGTTTCCGGAAGAGTCTGATAGAGTTGAAAGGTATGTCAGTGGGTTGCCCGACATGATTCATGGGAGTGTTGTGGCATCAAAACCAAAAGCCATGCAGGAAGCCACTGAAATGGCAACTGAGCTAATGGATAAGAAAATCCGTACTTTTGCTGAAAGACAGGCTGCAAACAAGAGGAAGTTTGAAGATACTTCCCGAAACAACCAAAACCAACAACAGCCTTCTAAAAGGCAAAATGTGGCAAGGGCATACGCTGCAGCATCTGGAGATAGGAAACCGTATGGAGGATCTAAACCTCTGTGCCCCAAATGCAATTACAACCATGACGGTCCATGTACTCCAAGATGCTACAAGTGCAACAAGGTTGGCCACTTTGCTCGTGACTATAAGAGCACTACAAATGCCAATGTTGCCAACAACCAGAGGGGTGGGATGGGTCAGAAGTATACTTATCATGAGTGTGGGGCACAAGGACATTTCAGAAGGTATTGTCCAAAGCTTAACAACAACAACAACAACAACAACAACAACAACAACAACAACAACCGTGGTAACCAAGTTGGGACTGGAAATGCTAAAGCAAAGGTGTATGCTGTGGGCAATGCGGGGACAAACTCGGACGCGAATGTCATTACGAGTACGTTCCTCCTCAACAACCGTTATGCTTCTGTTTTATTTGATACTGGTGCCGATAGAAGTTTTGTATCTACTGCATT